>VZTF01002612.1:4196396-4466527 GCA_013397755.1 Cnemophilus loriae | reverse complement strand
TTTCTGAAGGTTTAATCTAATTTTTATTATTTGGTCCTCTTTATTTCTTTTTCTTCTTTTAGTTCTGTTAATAAAACTTTCTTTATATTCTTTAAAGTTTGAGCCTGCTTTGCTTCTCCTAACCCTTATCTCACAGAGGGAAATACCCTGAATAATAGACCCAAATTTAAATTACTGCACTTAAGTTGGATTGGCGAACTCAAACCACTACAACAACATAAGAAGGACTTGAACCTGTTGCAGTGAGTTCAGAGAAGGTCCGTGGAGGTGATCAGAGGGTTGGAGCACCTCTCCTATGAAGACAGGCTGAGAAAATGTGGGCTGTTCAGCCCAGAGAAAAGAAGGCTCTCAGGGACCTTAAAGCAGCTTTCCGGTATCCAAAGGTGGCCAACAAGAGAGCTGGAGAGGGATTTTTGCAGGGGCATGTAGTGACAGGGCAAGGTGGAGTGGCTTCAAACTGAAAGAGAGCAGGTTTAGATTAGATATTTAGAAGTAATTCTTTGCTGTGAGGGTGGTGAAACACTGGAACAGGTTGTCCAAGGAAGTTGTGGATGTCCCATCCCTGTAAGCATTCAACGCCAGGTTGGATGGGTCTTTGAGCAATCTGGTCTAGTGAAAGGTGCCCCTGCAAATGGCAGGGGGATTGGAACCAGATGATACGTAAGGTCCTTATTATTAACTATTCTATGATTCTCTGAATTTATTTAGCTGGAATTTCCATGTTTGTAGTGAATTAATTTGAAATCTAGTTTTGTCAAAGACAAAAACTGATAATGTATTTGAATAGAATTTGGTAAAAGTTTTAATGGAAAATGGAGAAACATGAAATATTTGAAATATATTACTGTCATTTTCAAAACATGGTTCTTATTTTCGTTTTGGAAAAGTATCTTAATTGTGAAACTGACTGTGGAAAAAAAAGAAGTTACATGCTTAATCAGAAAATGGAATGAGACTTTTCTGCTTGAACAAAAGTCTTTATCTAATTTTTTTGGGTTCATTGAAGATTTTCATATTGACCTAACTGATATTTTAATTTATTTTTTTGTGCCAGATCCCTCAGTACTTCTTTTATGTTAGCCCAAGCTGATCTCTTTTTCTTTCTTTTTCTTTTCATTTTGATCACTGAACCAAAAATCGAACAGTTCTACTTCTGACAAGTTGACCATTTAATTTCCGGCCACTGCACAGATCTGATTCAGACCACTCTCGTTGTGTTTGTTCCCAAAATAAATTGCAGAATCATAATTCACTCCTTGAGGCAGAGAGGGGCAGTTGGTAGCAATACTAACATTTCCAAGGTAACAAACTCACGTTTTCTATAACGATACCTGTGGTTGCTGTGTGGCTACTGATGTGTAAGCTGACCACATTTTCCTTTACATCTATTAATTTTTCAGTTTTCTTTTTCAGCAGAAATCTTTTCCCTGTGTTCGATAAAAAAGACTTAGAGGAGATCTCTCACTTGCCTCCTTCTGCAGTTAAAGGGTACTTCTTCTTCTGATCTGGAAAACCTGTTGCAGTGCATCTACAGAATTGTGGTTCATTGAACTAGACAAAGAGGCTTTCATGTCTTTAAAATGATCTCTTTTGTCTCATGGAATAATATTTATGGGGCTGTCTACCTCAAACAGAAAAGAACTGCTGAGAGCAGACATAGAAATTGCATTTGAGAGATGCAGGTTTATTTCCTTCGCGGAAGTGATCCCTGTGTTTTTATTGCCCTGCTTTTCCTTCAACATGCAGTTAATGCAGTTATGGAGTATAAAGGAGTTTCAGCAGAGCTGTGATGTTTGCGGAATCTGCCTCAACCAGCGGAGATGAAAAGGTGTGGGTTTGGCTGGAGCTGGCAGCACCGGTCCCTCCCCAGCCTCAGGCAGCCCGGATTACTCTGTGGACCTTTTCACTCAAAGAGATGTAAGTTTTGTTTCATCAAGTGGTAGCAGATGTTAGGGAGCCTTTAAGCTACTCATCACTGACAGAATGCCAATGCAGTGGCATCTGGCTGTTTTTAATACAAATGGTGTTTTTAAACTCTAAACTGTCTTTGAGCAGTGGTAGTGGTGCATTACATGCTGACTACTCTTCTTGCGGGACCTTGCCCAAAACCCTAGTGAACAACTCCCCCCCAAGTGCCTTTTGCCCAATTAGTGAGATTACAGTAGAGAGCAAATCCTCCTTCTAATTGCAATATTTTCCATTTGAGAAAGCACATTGTAAAATTGGTTACATTACAATATTTCTTTCGATTGCATTTCACTAACTGCTAAGAAACGCTAGTGAGTGACTTACACTGTAACTAGTAACCTTTCATTCCAGATTTACAAAGCCTGCACTTTTTGCAGTTACCAAGTATTTTCTACATGCAAACAGTCAGAAACAGGGAATCTTTTTGTTCTAATTGATGTATTTTCTCTAGAGCATGTAGATTTTTCATGCAGTGCAGAACTCATACAGATGCTAGTAAGCATAGTACCTCAAATCTTCAGAATGGTCAAACTGTTGACAAACCAAAATTGCGTGTTCTGTCTTGGAGTGTTCCAGCTTTTAGCCCTTCGGGGAGGTGGAGGACTGTCATCACCATGGAAGAGGATCAGTGCCAGCAAAGCCCACAGCTCCTTGATGCATAGCATAATACGAGTGATGAGGCAAGATCTTTGGACAGCAGGACAAGATTTAATCCTGCTCTCGTCTTGAAAATTTTCTTAATTTACTCCTCGAACAGAACATCTGGATGGCTGTTTCCATCCCTCTTGGGGCAGTGCTGCGTTGGGGCAAGGCTGGCTGTGGCATCCACGTGCAGGCAGGTGAGGCAGAAGAGATGATCACATGTGAGGGAGCAGTCAGATTTTCAGCTTACCAGATTTTCCCCCCTCTTCTCTCCTTTTGCAGAATGCCGGGCTCATTGCTCAGAGATTTAGCATCCACAGCTTCCATGCAGGGACTTCTCCCCCCCTGCCATTGCTAGGCAGATGTATTGGTGGGAAAAACATGTGCTGGTCAAACGATCTGGAGGAGGTTCCAGCTGCATGCCAGTTCAGTTCTCATCCCTTCTGCTGAATTTAACATGTGTTTGTTATGGTTAGCATGCAGAGTGGTTGTAATTTGTTTGAATTAGAGGGGAATCATCCTCTTTGTGCTTTTTTTACATCAAGAACACTGTGCTCTGGTATAAAGAGAGATTGATGCCTTTGTAATTAGCTAGGCCAGAATTTGATGGCTCTTTTAATTTTGGGTTTTACTTATGAGTATCTTATGTAGGTATTTACCTCTAAGACAAGTGGGGAATGAATGATAATAACACATTGCATTTTCTCCATTATTTTTGAATAATTTGGAAATGTTTAGGTGTAATTAAAGGATAATAATAAATTTAATTATACACATAAGAGCATGTTCCATGATATCCTTTGTTGATGCCTGTCTGTTTTACTGTTTCTTGAGCTTTTCTGTTGCAGGCAATCAGATCGCTGCTAGGATGAATAGTTACATGTTGGGTGGCTAAACATTTAATGTGCTCTTCAGAGTCAGAAGAGGTGCCACAAGGAAATATACGTGAGAGACCTTAATATGTATTTCGGGGATCTGGGTCTATAGCAGCTATTTATTATGTTTAATGAATGCATCATGGCAGGCCTAATGCAACGCCTGTCATGTGCCAAAAGATAGCTCTACTGTCTGGCGTCTTATAAAACCCCCAATAATATCTCCCAGAAAGAACATGTTTCAGTGGCCTAGATCTGGCTCAGGTTTTGTATTGGTGGGGGCACTTTTTATGTGGTACAAAGCTGGTAGTATATTGGGCAGGAATTAGGAATTACTAGGAAATCTTCCAGTTCTATTTTAAGAACAAAAAAAGAAAAAAAAGGAAAAAAAAAAGAGAAAAAAGAAGAGTTCTGGGATATGTTTAAATATAAGCTTCCTTAAATTTGTACCTAGGGGCTCAGGCTCATTTTTACTTTCCAAGAACACAAAACTTTGGAAGGATGTAAAGATAGTTGAAGTTTTTGTGACCTATTCACTGTAAGAATACCTTTTGTTGAATTTGTAAAAATCCTGTGTTACTTAAAAAGCTATAAACTAGAACATTTCCCTATGAGAAATGGAAGAAGAAAGAAACGTTTCTCAAACTTAAAGCAGGATTTTTACATATTAACTATAAATATATTGCAACTGAATGCTTTTAAATAAAATAAAGCCGCTTGCTGTCTCTGCAGAAATGAATTGGGCAAAGGGATTTATCCAGGGTATTTCAGTCAGATGAATGGAGAGATATGTCCATCACCACTAACGTGATGGTTATTCCTTCTAAATATAAACTGATAATATTATATATTAAAGGCTTGATTATACAGTTAAGAAGATTAGGCTCATATGCCCTAAATGTGAAACTAAAAGGAGAGGGTTTTATATATGTCAGTATCACAACATTCAGTACTTTTGAACAAGGTGTTTTCCCCATAGAAATACCAGTAAGGAATAATCACTGCACGCTGCCTCTGGGAATAGGTGGGATGCCTTAAGTCTAATCTCTTTCAAAGTGGTAATTTAAATATGTGCAGGTATTAATCTTGGCCTGTTTGGGGGTATTTATTGGAGTAAGCATAATGATGGCATGTGATCACGTCCACAAGGGCAGTTTTCTGTCTCATCTCTTGTTAATATTTGGGATATGTTTTAACTGCAGAAACTGTGGCAAATCTATAAAAAATTCGTGTCAGAAGGGAAAAAAGATTGATGATGCCTCTGTGATATTTCTCTGACTCAGATCTATGAATTTAAAATATTTAACACATATTAAAGATTTCAGCGTCTTTTAATATTGTGCTTGACTTACACGACACTGTGTCTAAGAACGTTGTATCTGAATCTTCTGATGGTATTGAATTTATGACATTGAATTTAAGACTTTTGTGCTCATGTCATGAAGCTTGTTAGGTAGTGTTTAACATGTCTCCTTTTTAATTTTTTTTTTTTAATTCTTGTTCTTTATAACCTAGTAGTTCTTCTCAGTGAAAGATTTATAGTGAGGATGGGGGAAGGCTTGCAGTTATCTCCTGATAGATAGCACTCCTTGATTTCCTTTTATGCATCTCAAATTAGATATTCTGCACCTTAATCACGACATCATCTTACTTACTTTATCTTTTAAGAGTAAAAGCACTGCGATTATAAATTAACTTAGAAATATCATCAGATCTTCTGCCTCAGGGCTTGTCTTTGTTTCTGACTCAAGCATTGCTCCGTGGTCAAGTCCTGTCCAGAGAAAAAAGCTGCTTAATTGAATCCAGTTTGAATGGGCTGCTCTGTCTGGAGGCAGAGCTGGAGCTGGTGTTAACCACAGCCCCGTTTCCCTGGGGACTGAACACTGGTGACTCTGAGAGCACCTGTGGCTCTACCAGGGGTGCCGGGCACCCAAACATGCAGGTACCCAAAGTGCTGTGTGGGTCACATTTAAATGCTTGCACTTTGGAGGACAAATCATGGAGTTATGGACTGCTATGTATGTTGACTTATAGGTCTGTGGCTTTTCCCCCCGCTGGTTGCTCAGGACCCCACGTGGAGCAGTGCCAGCCCCCCTGAGCCCCTCTGGCTGCTGGCAGCACATCCACTTGCCCAGCACTGGCAGCACTTGCACTGGAAGGGGATGTCAGGTCTGGCCTCCTGGGCTGAGAGCCTTTGAATTTTCTGCCCTACTTCCCCATGAGCTGGCCAGTGCCAAGGGGAAGGGCTGCCTGGCCCCTCTTGTCCTTTGGGACAAGCTGGGGACACAGCTGTATATGCTTTTTGTACTGCCCGTTAGAACTCTTCTCTTCAAACCCATATTCTCTAAAATACTAAAAACCCCCAAACTTCAATAGCTTTTACATCCCTGCAAGAGCTACCATCCTTTAAACACCTAAGCTTCCCTTTACTCCCAGTGGTTATTAGTGTCATTGCATAGTAATATCCCAAATATTAAAATGTACCTGTATGTATTTTTTGCTTCTGTTGTTTTGGTGCTGTTAGCGTTGGCATAACAAGATGTTGTAGACCAATATGCTAAATAAATATTCTTTACACTGCCATAGTGTGGTTGCCTTTTCTGCAGGCTTATGCTTGCAAATAAATATATTTATATCTGAAGAAAATTTATGGGCTCTTTCCTTGGGCATTGTCAGTACACTGTCTGTCCTCCTCCCTTTGGAATATGTTGGTTAACGTTGGTTAATCAAACGTAACAGGGATACAGGTCTCAGAGATGTGAGAGACCTGAAAGCTTGATGGAAATTTGTAGCCAGCAGAGTAAAAGGACGCAGGGTCATGCCATCACTAAAACTGAAGGCAGTCAGGTGAGCTCAGCTATTTATTAGTCCTAGGAGAATACAGAGAGAGAGGGGGGCCCTGCACATGCCCCAGGAACAGAAGCTCTTTAGTAAGACTCTGCTGTACCCAACAGACACTGGGGAATGCCGCCATGGGGTACTGATCCCCACTGAGAGCAGTTTTCATTTCACTGCTGAAAATAAAAACCAATCTCTTGCCACAGGGTGCTGGGCACCAGGGCATGGCTGTGCTGCAGCTTGCTTCGTGGTCAGGATGGCCTGGGGAATGCGTGGCCCTGTCCTGGCTGAGCAGAGGTTGACAGTGATGGGGAGAGAGGCCCCTCCGCTGGGGTGGGCATGGATGAGGGGCAGTGGGGGCTCCAGGGGAACAGGGGTGCCCCAGCACCAGGCGGCCTCTGCTCCCACCCTTGCACCAAACTCCTCAGGTGCAGCAGTGGGGTTTGGGTTTCTAGTCATATCTAGAAGTTAATTTGTTGTCCTGGACGCATAACCAGTTCTTCTGGTGACCATCAGAGGTCAGTGGCTTTGGCGTACAAAGGTTGATGTAGTCCCTGAATTTTTTCTTCATCTCCTGAGTAAAGAGGAGCTTTCTGTAAAGGGCAACTGCAAAGAAAGAGCATAGTGATCCCTGTGGGAATAAATTCTCAGAAGCAGGATGAAGGCAATAATACAAAGCCTTTGAAGACCTGTAGGGCTGAACTGCAGTGGCGTGAGCTGGGTGGAAGGTGGCTGGGGGCACTTGTTTGGCCCCTTGCCTGAAGCTAGCCTTGGGGCAAAGCCCTTCCCAGGCACCAGCCCTGGCAGAGACCAGTTCAGGCTGGGTACAGTGAGACGTGGGAGATTCTCAGCCATAAACAGGCTTCTTTGTTGCCTTCAATGAGATTTTTATTGTTATTAGGAAAACTCTTCCCATGAGATCTTAACTTTCATGCTGTGCTCAATCCAAGTGTGTTTAAATATTAGATGATTTATTTCTATGTTTTCACTTGTCCTCCATGAGAATGACAAGGATTTTAATGTAGTACAGAAAATCCTTTGAGATCTTCAAATTAGAAGAGCTCTAATGGAATAGAGTCCCTTTTTTTTTAAGCACAGAATGATGTGTTTGTGACTATAATTGATGATATCCTCATGAATCCCTTGAGTTAAATAAAGTGAATCAGGTAAACAAAGTACTTTGTCTTGCTCAAATGCATTGTTGCAAAAACAAGAATAAAACACATCTGTAACATAATTAATTTGAATTTGTTTTACCAAAAAGAAACACTTTTACTGAAATGGCAATATTTTAATTTTGTGCATCATCATGGGATCAGATTAAATTAAATTAAATTAAATTTCTGTATGAAATTTGCATTTGGGTCATGTTCTGTGGAAATGAGATCATTATTCGATTGGGTGAAATGTTACCAAAATGGTCCTGGTGAGTGGAGAATTTGGCCTTGAATTAATTCTAGTGCAATTGTAACAGAATATTTTTAGGTAAAAGTAGTGATGCCAGACAAACATGCCAACTTAGGTAATATTTAATACTTGAAGTCCAGTGCTGATCGAGACACCACTTTCCAATTTCCCTTCCCGCAATCTGCCTGCACTCTGCCAAGCACTGGTGTGTGATTAATTGACTGACACGAAGTCTGTTATTTACATTGCAGATATATTGTAAGTAGACTCCAGGTGAAGCTCACAGCATGCTGCATATTTACTGCCATATGTTCAGGAGGTTGTGAACAGAAAAAAGTAAGTCTAAAGCCAGAGGAGGTATTAGAGGACACAATAGAAAAGCTAATTATAAAAGCCTTCAAAAGCAGTCCCTGCTTCACCATTTGATGTCCCAATATGTAATTACAGAGAACTAGGAAATAAGGGAAGATAATAAAAGGAAGATAATAAAGGGAAGATATAAAAACCAGGGCATGCTAGTTTGTGAGAGAAGAGGAAAACAGAGCTCCCAACGCACTTCTCCTTTAGCTGTTGGAAATGAGGGGGGGCCGTGAAAGGAAGATGGAGGGGGCAGGTGACGTATGAGCTCGGGGGGAATGGGTAGACTTTGTCAGTGCTGGTTTTTGGGTGTAAACTGGTGTTTCACCCTCCTGAGGGGGCTTTGCACCAGGTGGGATGGCCAGAAAGGGAGCGCTGGAGCTGGCAGCTGTATCATCCCTATTGGCAAGCAGTAATTTGTTCCCTTTAAGCAGGGACAGCATGGGAGGAAATCACCCCACAGGATGCCGCCCTTGTTTTGAAGCCCATTGTGGGCTGCCTGTGAAAGTAGAAAATTTTGCTCTGCATCTGTTAATGTATCCCATACTAATGTATATATTTTCCTTGCTATTTATATCACTTCTGAGTTAGGCTTCCACTATGAGGGTCACAGTGTGTCTCCTATTGTTTCATAGAGTGGACTGCAAGGGTAGTTTGGTGAGGGTTATAAATTTTGATAAAATAGAAGAAAAACATGTCTGAATCCTACTTTAGATCGACACGTATAGTAGTAGATCAGTATTTCTTAGAAAAACAAAGGTGCTGCCCTGCATTTCTATCAGCTGCACATGTAGTGGGGAGGTGGGGGTCAGGACACATGAAGCAGCTTCTGGCTGGCTGATGCAGGAAGGTGCAGGCAACGTGGGGGGCTGGAAATGACAACTCTAATTTTGCTCCAGGGCTTGAGGGAGAATGTCTTTACTCATGCCTCAAAGGGCCTTCCCCAACACACAGCTCAATTATTTGGATGGTAAGCTGATTAGAGGATTTGAAACCAATCATCCAAAAATGGTTGATGCCAGCTTCCAACTGACACATCAACTTACTCTCAGTGAGGGCAGAGATGAGACACATTTTACATTGCAATTTTGTAGAAGTGTTTCAAACGCCTTCAGAAGGTGTGTCCTAGTGAGCAGGGAGAGCAGGCAGCAAGTGGGTCTTTTAACATTCCTTTGTGTCCGTTCTGGTTGGTGCTGGAGGTTTGTGTGATGCCAAGTGGTGCTCTTGTGCTGCACCGGCTCCCACTCCATCCCGGCGGGGAGCTGGGCTCCAGGGGCACAGGGCTCCAGGGGCACAGGGCTCCCGCTCCATCCTGGCAGGCAGCTGGGCTCCAGGGGCACAGGGCTCCTGCTCCATCCTGGCAGGCAGCTGGGCTCCAGGGGCACAGGGTCCATCCTGGCAGGCAGCTGGGCTCCAGGGGCACAGGGCTCCCGATCCATCCCTGGGCTCCAGGGGCACAGGGCTCCTGCTCTATCCTGGCAGGCAGCTGGGCTCCAGGGGCACAGGGCTCCCCCAGGCTGCCTCTTCTTGGAAGGCAAGAAAGGTGTTTGCTCAGGAAGAGAAAACAGGAAAAGAGAACTGTGTTGCTTCAATGAGAGGCCAAGTTGGAAAAGGTGCCAAGAAGATCAGATGCTTAAAGTATGTACTTCTCGCTCTCCTTTAAAGAACCCCCAAATATTCCTAAGTAAAAATTTCCAAATTCCCTCTTCTTTGCAAAATTTCAGTTTCTTAGCAGATTTGCAACCTGACTTTGCAACAATTATTTACACAAGTAAGTCTGCAGATTTCATGGGAGCAGTAAGGTTTATATGTGAATGGAAATCCTGAGAATGTGAACCATAAAAATTGCAGATTTTTTAAAATGATATTTTGCTATCAATCATTATTAGATGATTACATATCTATTTGTCCACGGTCTGTGGACAACTTAATGTTTAATACATATTTCCTTACTTTTATAATTACATTCTGAATGGCAAATTTGCATTGATAAAGTCTTGCTCTAAACATATCCCCTATTGCTGAAATTAACATACACATTATTATATTTGTTGCACATTAAATTTCAAAAGGCATTTTTCAATTGTTGAGAAAAATGGGCTAGAGAAAGCACATATAATGTCAAAAGTGACAAAGAGACCAGCCCAGCCATGGAGGTGATTGGCTGGGGACAGAGAGCTCCTTTGCTTAGTGCTTGCATAGTGCTGAGCACTTACGTCTCTAGTGATCCTTTTCTGCTTTAACCTTGCTCAAAGCTGTGGTTTAGCTTCCTTCGTTGTTCCTGCAGGGACTGTTCTCAGTTTCCAAGATGTCAGGCTTGATGTGGACTCCCTCAGATTCTAAATACCTATTGCATGTGCTGATGAGGAATTCAAGTGTTCCCAGCACACATGAGTACAGATGAATTTAATGGGAATCCTGGTGCTCAAATCTTTCAAAATTCAGATTTTAGATATTTCTATATGGATGCTCGAAGACTTAGAGCCCTGAAGTGACCAAACAGGGAGGGGAATGGAGGGGCACGTTTCTCAGGGTACTGAGTTTTCGGAGGTTTTAGAGAAGCAGTAGTTTTCAGATGTTTACCTTTTGGTTGTGTTTAGTTGAAATCAGCTAGTGGGATCAACACTTAGTGAGAGACGTGTTGGGGAAACACACTTGTGATTCTGTTACGCTGTTTGCCGTATGGAAATGAGACTTACCCAAATGTTCCTTGCTGGACTGCTTTGTCTTAAATGAGAGGAAGCAGAAAAGGAGTGAAAAAACCTCATGTTCAGATTTAAAAGGAAGCTACAAGGGTAGGCAAATAGAATTGCAGATTTTGAAGTGTGTCTGTTCTGATGGAACACACAAAAAGCTAAGGTGGGACAAGGAAAGAGGAAGATTCTTGTAATCTACAAATTACCTTGAAGCCAATAATACAGAAAAAGAGACAGTAAAGACATTAATTAAAATTAGTGTTCAAAATGTAGTGTAACAGTTTTAGTTGTGTATCTCATAGGAGGGCACTAACAAAATTTGCATCTATTTTAAAATTTTTTTTTATGTCTGGTGAGATTAAGTGGAAGAGCAAGGTCACCTCAATCAAAATTGTCGTGAAAATGTGAGAGTTCAGATAGAAAATCTACCCTCCTCATCCTTTACCATGAAGGCTTATGTTAATGAAAAGAAATAATAATATTTTACTCAGCCGTCAAATGGCCCTGGGCAAGTGGCTGAGTAGAGTTTTACAGGCCCAGGTGAAGAATACTGAAGAGGAACAGCTTTTTCATACAAGAAGCAAGATTACGATTGAGGCAGGAGGAGAGAGAGGATGAGAACTTGACCACATGTAATGGCTGTATATATTTAAATGTGTTTGCTGAGATTCCTGAGTGTCTGTAGTGGGATGGATATATCTAGTAATAAAAATGTGGTTGTAATAGTTTTCCTTCATAGAATAGTGTCTGACCTACCTGGTGTTTTAAAACCTGCTGAGGCTGTTTTTAGGACACTTTTCCACATGTTATAAAAACCGTTTTCTGAACACTTGTACCAAAGTGCAGATAATTCCACAGCCACTTGAAGTACTCTTTCAGTATGAAACTTTGAAAGGGCAGTTTAGTTTCAGCACTAACTTGCCTGATTTTGAAAGGCATTTCATCCTTACAAGTAGTTAAACCGGTAAACCAGTTAACTGCAGGTGGTTACATTTGCTAATCAAATGGATAATTATTATACATCGGTAAAAGAAAGACAGCTGCAATTGCTATAGATGATTGTTAGGAGTTTTTTAGCATAACAATGAACTGCAGCACCTGCCATCCCAATATGTTTTACAGTTTTGGTACTGGTATTATTTCCTTGACCCCCCATTGCACAGAAGGATCTGCACAGTGCTCTAGCTGTAACTTGGAGACGCTTTCGTTTCAAATGCCTTGTTGAATTTGCTTATAACTTTCCAACAACCTTACCTTTTAGATCAATTTTTATTAAAGGTTTGCTTTCATTAAAATGGTGCACAGATGTTTGGCAGATTTATGTATTGCTATTTCTAGTTACTGGCCATTTTGAAAAAGATTTTCACTTGCTGGAAGGAAATCAGGTTTTAGATCAGTAGTTTAAACTTGTGTGGTTCTGAGAGACTGCGTGCTGGGACCTGCAGATTTCCTCCACTTTAGATCTGGGACAAGTTTGAAGGAATTTGTTTTGCAAGGAAGAGACTGAGTTATGCACAAATCACTGGAATGGCATAGGTATGTTTTTGCTGTGCTATGTATGTGGTATTTATTTCCATATTTGTCTTTTATATATATATATATATGTGCACATTACTCACTTTCCATTATCCTTTAATTTAACTTCTGCCAATCCTTGCCTTAAGATATCCCCTAGATACAGCAATCTGGCCAGGGAAAGCTGCTTTTTTCACCCCTCACACAAAAAGCAACATCCGTCAATATAAATTGGTGAGGATTAGTGTATTTGATAAAGCTGTGCCTTCATTGCCACCTGGGTCTGCTTCTTCTGGCTGCTTACCACTCTTCAGGTCAGTTTGGGAAGGGCATCATGAGCCTGCTATAATATCTATGGTGCTTACCTGTGATAAAAGGTAATAAGTCTTTTAAATATCTTCATTTAGCTCTCCGCACCTCAAAGAAAGCGGATTCTCCATACTTGCCCTTCTCCACAGCTTATCCATATGGTGTGATCTATTGCAATATAATTTCTTATTTATGATTGTTGGTTTGGAGAGGGAATCCTAAAGCTCACTAAGAACTATTTTCTGCTCCTTGCTTAAATGTAAAATCACTGAGCAGAAACCCTCCTTTGTCCTTGCAGCTTTTCCACACTAACATTACCTACATCTCATGTTTGACCTTTACAGCTACAGTTCCCATCTTTATTTTCATTATTATCTTTATTATCTGTAGCTTTTAAGTAACAGTTTGCAAATGGATGGACTGCTGTCTCAAATGCACTGAAATTTTAGCAGCTAAGATTCCCCTGAGATCTGGGGCCTCTGGAGGGGGGTGAGTGACTCTTTGTCCTTTCTTGCTGTCTTTGTGTTTCTGCCCAGGGAGGCACGAGAGCACCACTCATAATGGCCAGGGATCTTGAGAAGCTATATCTCAATGCACTTAATTTTTAATATATTACAATGTTATTGTCTTATAAGGGTTTTTTGGGTCTTTTGGGGTTTTTTTTGCCATTCTTAAATCTGAAGAAGGTAGCAGACTGTGTAATTCCTTAATTGTCTGAATCTCTGTCTCAAATTTCCATCACTTTGAATCAAAACCTGTTTTCCCATATTTCAAGGGGACAAGTTATCTCCCCAGCCTGGTCAGCAACATACACAGCCAATTAGAGGTTCACCTCTTAGCTTTTTTCCTGTGTCTACTGAAAAAATAGTGAGGTCCAAACCCATATCCACTATGCTTTCATTTTTCATTTTACTTGAAAACTTCCTTTCTCTGATACTGTTCTGCAAGTCCAAGTTTGTTTGTGTAGGTACTTCTGCTGTTCTATAATAATTTGGGTTTTTTTTTCATAATTCTTTAATCTCTTTCTCAATGTGGTTGCTCATTTGTTCAGGCCTGTGTTAGAGTTTCACTTTCTTAGCATATTTCAAGTTAGTCCAAATTTTCCCACTATCCTGTTTTTGGGAGAAACTTAGTCTGTGCAGTCAGGTCAGGCTGGTTAATCGGTTACTTAGTTCACCATTCTGACTTGAAAATTCCCCAAGTCTGCCTTGGCTGTCTCAGTAAGAATCCCATCTATCTATAAGATACTCTCTGACTTTCCTGGCAAAAACTTAAAATTTCTAGAAATTCTTCTATGCCAGCTTTTGTTCATCATTTTGGTTTGGTTTTAAGGTCTTTCTGAACTCTTGGTTGAGGGTCACTTGGATGTCTTGTGACTTGTCTATTACTTGCACCTTTCTGATGCAGTGGTTGTAATGCCTCTCCATCAATAGCAGATCCAACTGAGATTTCCTCTTCTCAGGATCATATGAATCACTTGCAGTAAGAAAAGAAATTGGGATCTCCCATTTTTTTCTTTGATTATCTTCTTATTCTAGAGAAGTTTTGTTTCCTTGAATGTACTGGGACATGAGACAATCTCTGAGTGATTTCCTTGAGCAACATGAAAGAGTCTTTTTGGCCATCACAAGGCCTTGCCGTCAGCTGAGTAAGTGTTTTGGTCTCACAGCTGTGAGATTGTGTCCTTTCAGTTTCTTTCGTGCCTTTTCTCTGAACTTCCCCATACTTTCCTCTCTGTTCTTCATAGAAACACAAAAAAAAACTTCACAAAGCAACAGCCTACGATAGTTTCACGTGTCTGTGTTTGCTCTTAGACAGTGATGTTCAGCATTGGGAATGAAGGACCCACTTTTGGCTTAAAAGGTTCTGTAAAGGACTCTGGCTGCTGCTTACAAGCATCTCACTAGAGGACAGAATTATTGCCACTTTTGGAGTTCGCTTACCAGCAATATTGTGAAATCAGCTGAGGGTAATCTCTGGGGCAGGGCTTTGTGCATGTGGAAGATTTGGTTGTTTGAGGTCTCTGGGAGTGAGTATGGGTTAGCAGGACCACAGAGTGGTGCAAGGACTGACCTGGGGCATCTCTGTTCCTTTTGCTATGTGTGAGCAATTGTGGCAGATTTGGTTACTAGAAAGGTAATGGTGTTAAAGGATGAGGCTTATGTTTCCTCAAAAATAAATGGAGAATAAAGGTTTGAGACCTTGTCCTGATTTTTGTTGTTGTTGTTGTTTGGGGGGAGGTTTTGTTGAATTTGTTGTTTTTAAAAATAACTCGTATGGGAGCCAGGCTGTGTCTTGGCTAACGACCTACGTATAGTGATTTTTATGTGCTAGCTCTTCAGTTATAATTGCTATGGTTCTCTTTGAAATTGCCATACTATAAACTTAATACCACTGGTAAATTCAGTTTTGTGGTCTGCAATGAAAATATAGGCAAAACCATGCAGAATGAGAGCGATATATTGAATTTACACTGACTGACAAGGGGCAAAGAGATGGGCAGGAGTTCAGGTGTTGCAGAGTCTGAACTCCAAACTGGCAGTCAAAGTGATATGGAAATGAGCACGTGTTCATAGCAGAGGCTTCATGCTGTTTGTCATCCTCTTAAAATTTCCATCAAACCTCAACAGTTTTGTAGTGTGTTGTTGTAGTGTTTTATCTAGGAATTTTCCGAGTAATTTTTACTTTATTCAGAGATAATAAAGCAGAGAATCTCAGAAATATGTTTACAGTCATAGCAAGCTTTTTAATAATGGTATCAGCATTGTATGTGACTCACTCTCTTCTAAAGAAGGTCTTCATGTCCTCATTTTCAACTTTAATATGCTTTTAAACACTGTATTTTAAAACTACTCATAAATTAGTATACAGTTCTTGTATTTAAATTTACCATTATTGGCAGCAGCAAAAAAAAAAAATTCAGAGTGCTTGCTTTTTACAGTGAGGGAATTTGTGGACAGCTAAATATCTCTGTCTATATATATATTTTGCTTACCACAGCTGGTGTTTTGGAGAAGATTTACTTTACTAACACACTAACATTAATACGCTGCAATGTCTAAAATGCCTTTAGCATGCCATTTACACTCATCTGAGAGATTTCACGAAAGTATGATATTAGTAAGCCTTCATGAGTAATCCATCATGCCTAGGAGATTTAATCAGATTGGACATGTACTTACCCCTGGCTTAATAATTGTTGCTTGCATTATTACTGCCTTTATTTCTGTTTCATCTATGGTGAAAATGTTCAGAATTTCAGTTATAGTTCAATACATTATAATCGTGGCTCTCCACAAAACACAGCACAGCACAAAACCTATAGCCACAATTCAGTTTTATGTGTAGTAAAATATCTTGCTGTTCCTTTTAAAGGACTGTACAAAAGTTTAATATTTCTTCAGGACTGTTGAGGTAGCAGCATTAAATATTAAAACATTTAAATGTGCAGAACTGATTAATTCAGAATATATCAGAGCTGCTCATAAATGTTTAATATCTGTATTTTGCCTGATTGGATATAATTTAAGCTATGTGCTTCTTCCAGCACTCTAGGACCAGGTACTCATCTTTTATTTCTAGGAATGGTTTAAACATAATTCCTTTTATTACAGGTTAATATTAATGCCTCAACCTTCGGCTGTTATTGTTCATTCTTTTATAGAACCTACTTCAAAATTAATCACCTAAAGTCTGAGAGCAGCTGTTAAAGTTCTTTTTAAGTGTACCTTTCACAAAAATATGGTTCAGTTAAAATTTGTACAACCTCTGTAGGATGAAAGCTGGAATTTGTCTTTGCAACATTTATGCATTTCCTTCAAACAGCAGAAATATATGGGAGGAGGATTGGGACTATGCAAATCCTGGATCTAGTCTGAGGTTAAACTTGGACCAGGTTGTAGCTGTGTTAGTTCACAATGAACAAATTACACTGAAAAGCTGAAGAATGAGTGTCGGTATCTCTGGGGGAGGTGGGATAGACCTGACTGGCAGGTTGGCATGTGCCTGCTGAACCACAAATCGATCAAAACACCCAAGTGTAGTGGTGAGACAGCCTCATGTGTTTACTGGTGGTGTATGAAACATAAAGATCTTTAGGGAAGGCTATAGATCTATTTGAGACTTAGCTCTAAGTCTGGTCTTATCCCCAAATGCCAGTATCATTTATCTTCCAATTTACAACACCAGCGCTGTTAAAACTCACAACAAACAAATCAGCAAATCCTACACAGACAAATTCTTACCCACGTTTTTGTTCCTCAAGAGCTACTTACTGCGACAATGCTCTGCCCAGGAGTATTTCCTCCCCTGGGATTGGTACAATGAAGAGGGAGGGATGGACCTCATCTTTCAGCTGTTCATTCTGCTGTGGCACGGCAAGGCCCCCACCAGGGCAGTGCCCCACTGGGCTGGAAGGAAAACAAAAGCTCTGTAGGAGCACCTGTCCCAAAGTATATATGGTTTTGCAGCACTCACCAGGAAACACGCTTAGCATACAGCATTAGCAGTGCTCCATACTAGTTCATTTTCTTGCTTAACATGCTTTAAATTATCTTCATTGCATTTAGTGCTTTATCCTGATCTCTCTGAAGTTAATGGCTGAAGCGCCATTGCTTGTAATGAGGCCCAGCTGCCTGAGAATGCCTTGAATATAATAAAAGGACCGCCAAGCAATTTGCTGTGGTCCAAGGTAGAAATCTTGCTTTGATGCAGTGCTTTTCCCTTTTTAAGAGTGCTTCTCTACAGTACAAGCAGAATTCTGGTTGCTGCAAAAAGCAAACTGGAAGTTTAACAGAGAAGAGGATGAGCTCAACAATGGTACAGGTTAATACCCTGTTGTGCATCCAAAAATATCGATTCCAAGAGTGTTTTCTTGACTTAAATGGCTTGAATTTTTTGGTATCTGACTTTCTGAGGTAGTTAGATGTAATATGTCTCTGTAGCACGTATTTCTCCTCGCCCTTGGAGACCTGTGGGAATGCAAAGGAGAGGAGGTAGCACACTCCGTCTCATTACAAAGATGTGGGACATGGAAGCTGTCCTTGAGTGAGAAAGTGAAGTCTAAAACCAGCATAAATCATATAATATATATAACGTGACCTTTTCTTCGGAGGGATTTTGGAGGTAGAGCTCATCTTGAACTCTGAGACTAGTCCTGCAGCTCTACACTAGTGTGCTCAGAGACACTGCCTGATGATAGCGTGGTTTCGTTTTGACTTTGTTCTTCAAGACTTGAGGAAATGCCAAGTTCTCCCTGTTTTTGACAGGATAATATAAACAGCAAAATGAATACATTGCCCAAACTACTTTTGTATGTGAGCTCACAGGAAAACTGTGTTTAGTCGTGTTTATTTCAGGGTTAGCAATAAGGAAAAATATGTCAGATGTGAAAGAGAAAAAAAAAGTCATAAGGAGTCGTTACAATACACTCAAGTAGAGGCGAAGTGCCCCTTTGCTCTCTAGGAAATGGAATAAAAACAGTTCCAGCAGGAATGATTTATAATAGAAAATGCAGCTTTTGCAGAATGAAAACCATACTTGGAAAAAATCTACCATTTTTCTTGACTTTTTTTTTTTTAATTGGGAAAACAAAATTTTGGGAAAGGGGAGTGTGACTCAAATTAAATGAGGGTTTTTTTTGTACTTTTGTTTTCAAGTTCATTGAATTGAATATGAAATTCACATTGTTCTTTGTCACCTCAAGATTAAATTGTATTTTTTTGGTATGTAGTATCACGAAGCCTGTGATTAGGATCTGGTTGCCTTTACTCTGTTGAAAGATTGGATGTATTAACTAGGTTGTAAAAGTTGGAGTGTAGTGAGGTGCCTCCCCTGAGGTGGAGGGAGCACCTGGCACTAAGTGTTTGGAAAGGACATTAAAATATTGACTTAGATTAAAATAGGGCTTTTTTTCATTTCAGTTTAACAAAATGAAATGAAATATTCAATTTCAGGCTGAAATGATACTGGAGAAGATCAAAGTATTTGATTTTCATTGAAAATGGCATAGTAAGAATATTGTATCATTTATGAATTTCTAAGCATTTCAGCCTCCTAAAAGCCCTTCATTATTCCCTCTTTTCACATTCAAGATAACAGTAAATGTTCAAATACTACTGGCACTGCACTATTTCTATTATTTACTGAAGAGACTTATTTAGCAAAATTGCAAATTCCAAGTTTCTTAAGATTTTAGGTAGGAGAATGCATTTGCCTCTGAAATAATGTGGTGAAAGATGTACAGAGGTGGATTCCTAAAACACCCTTTGTTGTGTGGATTTTTAAATGTATTTCACTCCATGCTTGCTGACTGCTGCCTAGTCCATATTTTGAAAGTTCAGTATACAGGGCATCCCAGCTGATGCACAGACCACACTCATATCTAGATCCATCTTTCTGTACTCTGCTTATCTGATTCTTCTTACTCACTCTCCTGTGTGCAACACTGAGAGGCTTAGACAGATGTCAGAGTCATTCTTTGAATCAACTGTGGGATTTAAAAAACAGAAGTGGAAGACAGTATTGAATATATGGTTCCCCAGAAGCATGCTACTTATATTTATGCCTAATTTCTTCATAGCTAGGTCTTTATGATGTATGAAGTGGCATGACTACTTTTATTGGTGTCTGGCCATTCCTCTGTGTGTTAATTACTGAATTAGAGGGAGACGTTGAGGGTGAACCAGAGACTTCTGCCATTTTTTCTCAAAATGTTTGACTGATTGGAGAGTCCAACTTCAAGCAGCTGCACTAAAACCAATGTAGAGTCTTCCCCTATGCAGAAAGTTTATCTTATTTTCTCTTATTCAAGGCATTGGAGATTGACAGTAATGTTACTTGTTGAGCCTGGAGCTGGAACAGAATGTTAAATGTTCCTTTTCCACATTTTTCCATGTTTAGGCACATTTTTCTTTTCACTGATTACTCAGAATTTTTTTTTGCAAGTGTAGGTATCTGCTGGTGAAAATACCTGGAATATTTTCTCCTCCTAGTTGTTCTGTGGGAAAGAATATTGAGGTTTATACCCATCACAACATATTGGTGTCACTTCTGCCTTGACCTTAGTAATTCCCGAGAGGAATCCGATAGAAGTGTCTGTCTAATTTTGCACTGGAACAGGAGGCTGAAAGAAGAACTTCACCATTTAGGTAAGATGTTGACCAGCTGGTACATTTGCATTAATGGCCTATGTTATTATAGGTGTTACTGGGGGCTTATTTGGGAACAATATTCATTCAGTGATGTAAAGATACACCACAGAACAGGAAAGAGAATGACCAACTGAGGTCTATGGATTTAACTGTGTTCCCGGTGTTATATTGTGCTTGTCCAGTCAGTGGTGTTTGGATCAAATAGATGTGATTAACTTTGTCACTTGTTTGTTTAGTTTGGTTTGTTGGGGGTTTTTCCAGGGGGGCTGTTTAGTTTCTTTGTTTCACTCGTAAAATTCTCATTGTCAAACTGATGAAGAAATGCTAGGAACATAAAAAACCTCTTCACTGTTTTTTCTGGCAGAGATCTGCTAGTTATCATGGCTCTTGGCTAGCTTGGCTTCTTGCTGAGGATACCAATACAAGTTATTTTGGCAATTAGTTTAGTTCTTCCTATTGCTAATAACCTCTTGTCTAGGAGAATGGCTGTGGTATTTGCACATCTTAGGTTGTCAGGTGACTGGCTTTCCAACAGAGTAACCGTGCTTTTTGAGCCTTTTAAAATATATTTACCATTTTAGCCCTTTGCCCCTCCTATAATAGTATGCAGAACATCACCTGTTCTGGAGGTACTTCTTAGTAATTGTCTCCTGTGGGACATGAAGACCTCTGTGACACAACAGTGCACAAGCCAGGGAGCTGTAGGCTTGCAGCAATCCAAGGCAGGCGGCTGTGGGAGTTATTTTCCAGAGAGCCAAGTGCCTCTTTTTGTTCTAACAAGATATGAGTCATAGCAGGGACATGGCTGTGAATACTTATTGCTTTCACTGGGATGTGCAGAGCAGAAGGAATTTCAGCATGGAAAGAGGACATGAAGTGATTTGTTAAAAATCCATTATGTGCTAGGGGAATTTGTACTGGTGTTATCTGGGATAGTTGTGCACACCAGGGACAAGAACCATGCTGTTCCCCTTTTTTTTATTCTTAAGAACAGAAAGTGACCACTTGGTAATTTGCTGTATTTATAAAGTATTTAACAAGCAACTAACCGATAATGACAAGTTCAACACAAGTCATTGTGCTGCAGTTGTATTTTTTCGTGTGTGCATGATTTGGCTGGCTGCCTAATCAGAATGTTGGACTCAGACTTTTTTGTGAACATTTAGAGGTGGTAAAGTATCTGTTACCTGTCTAGAAACAGGAGTCTAGAAGGAACCTTTTTTATATCTTCGGATCCAATCCTTAGCCCAAGCAAAATAGAGAGAAGGCACTTTGTGTATTTTCCCCCAGAGCCCTGTCAGATGTTTCATAATCACAACCCGACAAAGTGCTGCTGTTCCAGCCCTCTGTCTTTCTTGTTCAGTAGTTGACCATTATAACAAACCTAACACAAAGAACCAACAGCTCTTCCTAAAGTGATGTACCTACTTGGGATGCTCAGCCTTTACAAACCACACTGTAAAGAATTACACTGTAAAGAATAATAATCATTGTCTGACTGTACCCATCTCTGCCTCTGACCCATTTAGCCACATAACCATAAAGATGAGACAAACAGATGCCACTGAGCTTTAATATTGCTCTTACTTTAG
The DNA here is from genome assembly GCA_013397755.1 of Cnemophilus loriae. NCBI lineage: Eukaryota > Metazoa > Chordata > Aves > Passeriformes > Corvidae > Cnemophilus > Cnemophilus loriae. The sequence goes on along the minus strand of VZTF01002612.1, from coordinate 4,445,177 downwards.
GAGTTTTATTTCCTAAGCACAATATTTTCATTCTTTTGACTCAGTTTTCATTAGGTGTTTATGTCAGAGGACTAGTGAATGTTTTTCTTATTTTTTCAGATTCTTTTCCATCTTGTTCTGATTTGAACCTTTAGAAATGGGTATTTTTTATTGATTTGACCTTGCAGTATTAATATACAGTGTATGGTCAAAGGATTGTATTAACATTTGTTACAGCCTAGTCATTCGAATTCAGTACAAATACTGCTTTATATTTAGTATAAACCCCACTATATTTTCCCATATGATTCCTCATTTGATCCATTCTTTAACTTAAAATGTCAATCAATCTCTAGGCTATTTAGTAATATTGTTCCAGTTTATAGATGGGAGTTGTCTAGCTTTTTTTTGTAATAACATTCTGCACCAACTAAATGAGAGCCTGTGCTTAAGCAGAATTATTTCGTTGCATGAATCATACATACAAAATTAAATCACATTTTTGAACTCTTGTGTCCTTTCCCATAATAATACAGTATGATATATTTTGGTCCTCTTCCTTCTGTTCATGGTTCTCAGCAACTTTCAGTGCGTTTCAGTCTTCACTTTTCCATGCTAATTTTCTTTATTTTCTCCCTTCTAATCAGGACTCTTGTGCACTCTTGCCCCCTTGCTCCCGAGGGTCTATAGCCAACCCTCCCAGAGCCTGACTTGGTAACAACTTTGGGGCTGGACAGGCTGCAACTCAGACGCAGCTGACTGTGGTGGGTACATCTGTTGTACAGAAAGGACTCTGAGATGAACAGTTTGGGTGAGGAGGATGATGTTCTGCATACTCACACCCAGACAGGTGAATCCCAAGTCTGGCATTAAAAAAATTCCTGTGTGTCCCTTGCACAGCTGCTATATTGGATGCCCAACATATTTAGAATGCAAAGTGCCAGGTTATTTAGGGTCTCTTATTTCTGCAGCCCATTAAGCAATCTTGTTAAGCTCTGGTTTAAGGAAGATAAGCACAAATATATTAAAGATAAATGGAGTCAGAAACTTTATTGCTCACTCTTATTCATGATCTAAACTATAAGACAATGCCAGCTTTCACTTGAATTATATCACACGACGCATCCACTCTGAGGTGAGAGGACTGTGGCTGATGAGGAAGAAGTGTCACGGTCATGGCTTGATGCCTGAAGTTAAAAGTGTTCAAAATAATAATGGGAACTTATTAGGAAGGTAACAGCATCATATACCATGCTGCTCAAGGTAGTAAAATTTAATGCTGTGTTACTGAATAATGAAGGTAGTCATGGTGGAGAACAGAGGCAAAAATAATGCAGAATATGTGGGACAGGATATTGGGAGTGAATTTCAAAATATATCACCCTGATGCTAAGCATGAGTTAAAAAAAAATTCACCACATTGAACCTTAGGGATTATGAAGAAAGGAGTGAAGACTGAAACAACTGGCATCATTTTTACCACTGGGTGTGCAATACAACGTTATACCCAGATTTCTGTATCATGGATATATCTGGTTGCCTCTGCTTTGAAAAACTGTAGTAAAACTAGATGATGATGAAAGAGAGAACATCTTCCTGTGTAATAGGCAGCTAAAGTAAGTTTCCTCGGTTTGTAAAAGGGATAGTTGAGAGAGTTGTGAAAGTTGTCTATAAATGTTGAATTCTGTTGATAAAGCAAACACTTCACTGAAAGTACAAGAATTCAGAGAAAAGAGAACTTAAAAATAAGGAAAAACATTTTCATGCATTATGTAAATAAATGGTGGAGCTCTGTGTCACCTGAAGCTGTAAAAGTATAAACTGACTGTGGGTTCATTCGATCTCCTTACCCTGGTCATCGATAAAGATATTAAAAAGGAGTAGCCCCAATACTGAGCCTGAGGAACACCACTTGCAACTGGCCATCACTCCTTGGGCTCAGCCATCCAGTTTTTCACCCAGTGAATAGTGCACCTTTACAAGCCATGGGCAGCCAGATGCTTCCTTGTTCTCCAGCATCACTTGGACTCCTGCATTTCATGATATTTGCTCATCATAATTCATGTGTCTGTAAGAGGATTTCTGCTACTTTAGCCTGAGGTAAACATGTTCAACAATCTGGTTTTAGATAGTGTGCTTCCTTAGCTAGAATTAAGACAAAAGTTCTTGCAAATGTTTAGATATTACTGAGTTATAATAAATTCCTGGTAGATAATTATACTTGCTCTCTTTTCAAGCCAGCCTTCATTTTCTCTTTTAATGCTATTGTTAATTGTGTATTGAGAGGTTGTTTGTCTTTTGAGGACAGCAGAATAAAAGGATTTACCAAACTCTTCTGAAAATCCGAACAGAAATATTCAAACCTTCTAAATAATTTATTGAGAGCACAGCCAACAATATGAAATTTTCATGTATGGGTATCAAACAGGCAACCTCATATAAACTTGAAAGGCATGAAAAATAAGGTTAGGCTTCAAAACGGGGGTCAGTATTGTCAGGCTTAGAGTGATAAAAAGGTAATCACAATAATGTTTAATCTGTTTTTAAGAAAAATTTTATGTTGGAGCGTTTCATAGAAGCATGACAGAATTTGGATTGGAAACTTAATAAGGAGAATGGTGGTTGCTGAATAAGGACACAAAACAGTTCCAACATACACTGGTAACCAAGTTTGTTTCATGTCCTGTGTAGCTGGTGAGGTGTGAGAATGGCCATCATCTCTTCCCATCCTCTCCTGGGACTGTGGATAAAAGGAATAATATGCTACCACTGACCAAATGCATTTCATAATCATTTGAGTCTACCCATGATGTATATACTGTTAAAGCATATTTTACTGGCTTTTATGTTATACTGATAAATCTCATATTAACACTGTTTTGTTGCCTGGAGGTGCATTTCAACAAATAATATGATTGGGTTTGTGTTTCTTAAGCTAGAACTATAAATAACTGTCCTCTTCAGTCATTACAGGAAATAGTATTTAGATGTTTATTCTTGTTTTGGCTGTGGTACACAATTTAATTCAGTGGTTGAATTTTTAGAGACATAGCTGATGTACATTTTAGTGAAACAGATTTTTGTTTTATATGGAAGTTATTGTGTTTATTGCTTAAATTCCATTAATGCTATTCAGGTCTGTGAATTATCAAATGCAATAACAGACGTTTTCTGATACCTTTTGGAGTGTTTTGGTACTACAAAGGCTTGCTAAGTTGCTAAGCATTAGTGATATATTTGGCATAACACAAGAAAGAATATAAAGATAGTCATTGTTTCTGATGTCCTCGGGTGAGCTCTGGGTTCTGGGATGCTTAAGTCCTGCTCAATTCCCTCTGATGTGGGCAATAGTTGGACATTTTAATAGAAATTGGATAATTAAGTTACTCTGTGTGAATGGCTCTTGGTGGGAATAATCTCAGTTTAGCCATTGTCAGTGTTGACATCTACAGCTGAGCTTTACAGTGTGGGCTCCCTTTATAGTCAGTGAGGAGAATCAGACATTTCTGGAGTATGATTCATCTGGTCTGTTTTAAACATCAACATTAGGGTGAGATTTACAGCCTAAATGGGTGACATAAATAGATGTGATGTTCTCTGGAGCTTTATATAGCAGTAGCACATATTCACTGGGCCACTGACTGAAACCTCCATCTTCTCCTTCCAAGAAGACTGCCCCGAAAGGAAGAGAGGACATACCTCTCTCTGTGCCAGCTGGTCTTCACTTTTTCCCATACAAAATGTAATGCCTGCAGCTAAGGGACGATGGCTGGGCCACAAAGGCACTGGAGTTCAAAGTATTTTAAAACAATATTTTGTTGGGAAATTCAGATTTGAAACCTCTTACCTAGGTAAGTGCTTTAATTGCCCATCTGTTGGATATAAGCAGGCTACTATGACAGCAGCCAGTCTTACCTCTCCTCTGTCAGGTCTCTGGGCTGTGCCAACAGGTTTGGTGATGCCAGCTGGAACAAAACACCTCTCTGCTCAACGTGGCCAAGTTTCTGGTGGCTTTGAATATGGTCAGAAATGTATTTAAGTTAGGAATTTTGATACATAGGAAGTCAGACTCTTGGGTCTCACATTGGAAGTCTGTTCACAGGTCTAACCATGGGACTCTTCACTTTTAGTGAGATTGGAGCTCTGAAGCATCTTGGACCACATAAACAAATGTGACCAATTCTTTATAGTTCAGGAATATAAGAATAAACACTTTATATTGCTGCTGATGTCATTGTCACTGTCTTGTTATGAACTTTCAAAAATATAAGTAATGTCTCTGCAAATAGTTCTTTCACAAGGCTGGTAGGCTGCTCTTTGCATCGGTGACAAATGATGTCTCTGGATATCATGTTACGGACGTCTTGCCACACATCTGCAATCTATTTTCAGTTCTCTGTTGCTCATTACCAATTTAGGAAAGGATTTGAAGAGCTATAAAGACACACAGGTTCGATGGGGCAGAACTGAAACTATACTGTAACACAAAGCAAGGCCAGATCAGATTTTTAAGCTGTCTAGTACAAAGTTCAAAACTTGTGCATTTTTACTTCCTTCCATCCGAGAGTAATTGCTAACTGGAATTACTGGTGAGGGCATCACAGGTTAGAGATGGTGCTGTTCTGCACACCTTCAAGAAAAGCTCACTGGTGTGTTATTGTGAATTAAGTACTTTGGTTGTAGGCTTCAGAAAACCAATACCTAAGTGAGAATGCTTGCAGTCGTAAGACTGCATGTCTGTTTACTTAACCATGCTGAAATGTCTTTTTTCTGCTTTCTTCCACCTACTTGGGGAAAATCAAAAGCAATATGAGTAAGAATCCTGTGGGTTTTCTGCTTTTGTTGTTGCTGAATGATGTGTAGACCTGTGATTCATACTCTTCTTGCGTGTCTGTCTGGCGTTCCTATTTGAAATAGCTGTATAATTATGAATATCTCGATTTTGTGTTCTTTTGAAAGCAAAGTATGTCTGCAAGCCGTAAAAATTAGTTTGATGTCAACATGCATTTCACTAGTCTTAAAAATTTTTTTTTAGTAATAAAGTTCTGAGTGCAATTCAGTATATACACTTTCTGGATTCTAGTAACAATGCATTCTCCACCATTCACTTACAAGTACACTTATCAGCACACTATTTGGAATGCATACCTGTAAAACGCTACCTGAGTATTTACAGATTTCTAATCACTGTGGTGTCTTAACAGGTGCCTTTAAATAAGGGATCATGGCTTATTCTCTTCTTACTGGCAGTTTAATCTGTAGTTGGCATTTCAGGAGCGGTCTGGTATTTTGAGGATTTGGACTTGGTATTATCTGTGCCCTGACAGCACTACATGCCTGGATGGGTCACTTGTGTTTGGCATTGCATGAGGGTGGCAGAAAGGTTCCATTGCCTAAAAAAGGGAACCAACTTGGGAAGGGAAAAAGAGCATCTTCCCTGTGTCGAGGAGACTGAAGGGAGACATAGTCTACAGCTGCCTCATGAGGGGCAGCAGAGGGGCAGGCACTGATCTCTTCACTCTGGTGACCAGTGACAGGACCTGAGGGAGGGCCTGAAGTTGTGTTGGGGAAGGTTTAGGTTTGATATAAGGGAAAGGCTCTTCACCCAGAGGGTGGTTGGGCACTGGAACAGGCTCCCAGGGAAGTGGTCACAGCACCAACCTGACAGAGTTCAAGGAGTGTTTGGACAATGCTCTTGGGGACATGGTGTGACTCTTGGGGACATGGTGTGACTCTTGGGGATGGTGCTGTGCAGAGCCAGGAGCTGGACTTTGGTGATTCTTGTGGGTCCTTTTCAATTCAGCACGCTCTGTGAATGTAGTGTGGTGTTGACAGTCTTTGGTGTAGTGATGTTAGTCTCCATTCCCTTTGCAAGATGCTGCAGCACTGTGAAGGGACAGAGGCCTCTCTGGACAGTGCCATTGCACACCTGACTTGCAGAGGCTGGTAGATTTTTTTAGGAGTGAAGCCAAAAAAAAAAACAACTCCAAAGCATGACTTCAGTGTAAATAATTTATTTCCTAAGAGGAATGTTTCCAGCCATGACTCAGGTGTGTGATGATGCAATATTACAGTGTTGTAGGGAGCTGGCTTTGACCTTGAGAAGAACCTAAAAAAGTACCTGTCATTGCTTTGATGCAAGAAAGCCTCATTTCAGGAAGTCTGCTCTCTGTAGTGATGCCATTTCATGAACCAGAATTATTTTCTGTTTTCTTTATGGTATACAGAATTGCAGTTTTACACTGTGGCTATGTCTTGACTCACTTAAGAAGTGTATGGGGCATCAAAGATCTTTGCCTTTATCAGTTCCTTCTTGTACTCTGTGATTGTGATCAACAGCAGCTGCAAATTCTGTGGAATTTCTGTATACATCAGCCCTCTTAGTGACATTTAGCTGGTGCTGAAGAGCAGCCAAAATAGGTAAGACCTGTCAGTGGCAGCTATCTCCTGAGATGATCCCCTTCCTCCACCTGGCACTTTTTCTACTTTTACAGTTTAGATGCATTGGCTGTATTTTGAGTATTTCAAATATCACTCAAAATACATCTGCCTTTTTGGAGAGTAGATCAGTCTCTCAAGAGAATGTAAGGCAAATTTTATGCAATTACTTACACTGGTTAATAGATTTCTAGAACAGCATGCAGTATGTGTGGCATATAGCACTGGAAACAGTGAAAAGGGTGTTTATAAGAATATCGTGAATTTCTTAAAAATATTTGACTATAACTACAGTTCAAACTCCATTTTGTCTTTCCTGTTATTCTGCTACCTCCACCTATGGTATAATTTCAGCAGCATCTTTGCCAGCCTCCTTCTTCCTGACCCGCTTCCTCCTCGAGACATGTCAGCTCCTGGCATTGCCAGAGGCACTGCTGTTCCTCGTCCCACGGGAGGCACCAACGCCAGGGCTCTCGCAGAAACTTGTCGTGCAAAATGAAAGGCCTTTTCTCCAGAAAAGGCTGCTGCATCTCCTCCCTTCCCAGGGAAATAACACCAAAGCTTCCCAGAGATGGTGGCATTGGTGGGATGAGGCCAGCCTGTGTGCCCGCCGAACCGGCCTTGTTAGCAACTGAGCACAGCCGCAGGTATGTGCTGTGTGCAGGAGTTGCAGTCAGCAACTCCCCGTGATTTTTGGTGGAAACTTGAACTGAGGGCCTCATGATTCTCAGAAACACATTTTGTGACCACAGTCATTGTACAGAAAGAAGAGTAGGGCAGAACAGCACCAGAGGATACTTCCATGGTGTTTCCCAGCCCCAATATGATTTCTTTTTCATGGAGCCATTTCCTAGGCTTTTACAAAATAAACTGGAGTTATTCACTAATCCATGTATTCCTATCCATGTGTTTTGTGGACAGGAATGTTTCATATCCATCACGCAAATCCTGTTCACCTGATTTGGAAGGTGGCCCAAGAGTACACAGCGGACTGCTTTGTGGCTGCTGACCAGCATGTGAGGCTGACCCACACTTTGTTGATGGGTTTTACACCTGGTTTCTCTTCTCAGTTACTCTGTGAGTCCCTCATACTGAACCTTCCTAGGGTTTCCAGGCTACAGGTGCTGATCCCATCTCCTGCTTTTCATCACCTTCTCTTGGCTGCTTTTTCCGGCTGTGGTCCCCTCAGTCCCATCGCTCCCCATTTTTTCTCCAAAAATTTCCCTATTCCTTGTACTGGTTCCAGTCATGATCTCTTCCATCCTAGTTCACTTTTGCCCTCAGGTCTACTTTTTTGTCTCCTAAGTTTAAGATATTGGTGATGGTGTTGGTCAAACTTCTGGAGCACCTTTGTTTTTGTGACATTTTGCACATTTCTCAGTGTTTTCAGGAGTGGGATTTTGATGAATTGATGTTTTCTCATCAGAAGGCTTAGACTTTTGATAAAGATCTCTCTCTTTCCTCTTTCTCTCCAACCGGGAGATATGACTTCCTACTTTAAAACACTGAGAAGCCTTCCAGATCAAAACATTATCAGAAATGATATCTCTACAAAGCACTTCTGCTCCAACAAAGCAGTATAGCTGGACTGAAATATATTTCCTGGGACTTTTTTCAGTGAGCTTTTATTAGTCAGAGAGTGCTCTGAGACTACTAAGTGAGGACAGAGCCTCCAGAAATATTTAGATACTAAAAATGAAAATGTTTCTGTTGAGCATGTGTGAACTCTGATTTATTTTTTTTAATGTGTGTGTGTATATATATGTATATATATATATATATAAAAAATATAATTAGTCCATACTTGGAGGAACAAGTTCAGAGCAGAAGGGTGGATGAAAGCAAAGGAGAGTGGAATTTTTCGTCCAGGGCAACATATTCTCCTCTAACCTCATCTCAGAAATAAAATGTTTTGACTGAAACTCCTTCTTCCTTAAGTAATTAAATCAGCCTGAGGGAGACACCGTGAAAAACAAACCATCCCAAATAGTCCAAGGGGGTAAAAATTGGCAAAGATCTCAGGAACTGAAAATAGAAGGAAGAGTTGAGCAGCTCTTAAAATTACCACCTTTGCCTCTAAAATTTGCAGTGTGATGTTATCTGATCAGCAGGTTGCTTCAAAACGCAGCCTTCGTGCATTTCTTGGGAAGATGTGCTCCCATCCCTGGCGTGAGGGGTGAGACAAGCGGAGCTGGGGATCCCTGCCTGCCCTGGTGCAGCAGCCAGGAGGGCTGGCACCCCTGGGGGGCTGCTCCGTGTGGGGTGACAGGGTCCAGCACACCCCTGCCCAGCCACTCGGTCCCCAGTGACAGGGAGGCCTCCCCACTGCTTCACTCACCGAATTCTCCTCCCAAAGAAGGGTCTCGTGGGGGATGGAGCAGTGCCTGCGCAGGCTCGCAGATGACACCTGCTGCTGTTTCCCCTTGGATGTCATGGGGCAGCAGTGGGGCAGTGCCAGAGCCCCTTTTGCCTTCCCAGCCCTGGGTGCTCTGTGCAGCTGTGTCCTTCCAGATGTTTTCCAAAGTCCCAGTGGGGCATGACATTGGTCCTTGCTTCTGTAGTGCCAGATATTTGGCATGAACTACATATGGCATGAGCCACTGTAAAGGCACTAACAGAGCCTGGTGGATGGAAACTTCTTGTTCTTTTGGAAGAGGAATTTAAGACCCCACAGTAACAAGCCCTTGTCCCTATAAAAAAATCACAGTCTTGTTGCTGGGCTGTGCATTAGCACAGCTTTCCTGCTCTTGGTCATTATCACTTGGCATAGTGTGTGTTTTCTTTCATTTTATGGGAATTTGATGTATTTCACCAGTGTGTAGGAAAAAAAAATCATCACTGAGAATGTTGTGGTTAATTTTTTTTCTCTTGAAGAACTATGAAATTATTCTGAAACGTATGACACGTGTATAATAACAGCCTAGTGCTCTGTTTTTAAAAAATGTGCTAGAGGCGTTGTGCAGTTTCTCAGAGGCTTAATGAGGGAGCCATACTGTGTTGGAAATTTTTCAACAATAAAAATTGACCTATTACATGCTTATGTAAAATGAGGGTTGACAATCACACAAATATGTCCAAAGTCAAATACAGGCATTGTGAAATATCACTTCTTTCCCACAGAGAAACTGGTCACCTGTTCACAGTAGGCTTTTGCATTATATCCTATCCAGTAAAGAATAAGATGCTTCCCCACAGGGAAACAAAATGGCAGCAAAGTACTGGCCCAGTGCCCTTCTATCAGTGCTTTTCACTTACTCTTTTGCCAAGTCTTCAAAAATAACACATAGGCATACTTTTCAGCATATGTTTTGCCTCTTTGTTGGTTTAAAGGCATAAAGGGAAGAAAAGGTCATGTATTATTCCCCACTTCATCATCAAATGCAGGAAAAATTCATTGTTTGCTTGTTTGATTTTATTTTACTCTCCCTAATACATCTTTTATTTTTAAAAAAATCTAGTGTCTTTTGCTGTTCTTGTAACATACATCAGAGGTAGCCTGTTCTTAAAAACTGAACATATGGCTCTGAACCTGCATCTGAATTCAAGGAAGTGTCTATTGCAAAACACTGAAATTTGGAGTCATGGGAGGAGAAAAGTTGGATTCAGGGTTTATTCAGTGTAGTATTGAATAATCAAAGAAAGGAAGATAATTAAATACAAAGAGTTGAAGAATAAATTAAACATGGTAAATATTGCTCCTCTGCTCAAAGTAAATTAAGCTACTGTCAACATTTTTATGTTTTTTGAAACATTAAACACTAAGTTTAAGCCAGGTGTATACCACAGAGGAAACACTAACTGGCTACCAGGATTTAAGAAACCCAGCAGTTCCTCTGTTGAATGTGGATCACCAGTGAATGTCCTAGCAGTTACCTCAGAGTACCATGCTTCAGTTTCCTGGCCAGTCACTGGCTGATGATGGCCCCAGCAAGAGAGGGAAATATAGGGAGGTAGAATGTGATTTAGGAAGTGATCAGAGTTTATCAGCAATCCCTGACAAGCGCCGATCTCTCCAAGTTAAGGGAATAGAAAGGATTGAGGTATGAAAGCGGAATGAGTGTGGTAACTGAGGTCTGGATGCATCTTCAGTGTATGAGGCTACAAGTCATAAGACTCTTCTTCAGCAGGGAGAGCTTTTTGTTGTTTTATTGATCTTCACATGGTTGGTGACTGCCCAGTCCTCTGATTTGTCGAGGCCTCTCTGCAGGGCCTCTCTGCCTTTGAAGGAGTCAACAGCTCCTCTCGGTTTCGTATCGTCTCTGAGCTTGCTCAGTATTCCCTCCAGTCCTGTGTCCAAATCGTTTATGAAGATGTGGAAGAGCACGGGGCTGAGGAGGGAGCCCTGTGGAACCCCGCTAGTGATAGGTCACCACTCTGATGTCACCCCAGTCACTGTAACCCTTTGTGCCCCACCTGTGAGTCAATGATATGTTTATCCAGCCATGGATAAACATGGACATTCTGTCCAGAAGGATCCTGTGAGAGACAATACCAAAAGCTTTGCTGAAATCCAAAAAGATTATATTAACTGGCTTCCCTTGTGGGTTACCTTGTCAAACACACCAAAGTAAAACTATGAGAATTAGTGTGTACAAGAATTAAATAAATACTGCAAGAATTGTCAATTCTAACAAAGAATGTATAGATTCCAATGTTACTTGTAGTTGCTATTTGGATGTTTTCTGCTGTTACTTAAGAATCTCTTAAAAATACATTCCTGAGCTATTTAAATACACACAATCTGTAAAGTCTCAGATGCCCATATAACTTAAATGTATAATGCCATAATAAGCATGATAACTGTAACTTGGCACTGTATTTAGGTCCAGAAAGAACAGTACCATAATCCTGGTTATTTCATTGCTTTTACTACACTCTAATGTCTGGACAATTGCTTACAAGCCATATATTCCAGTGCATTATTTTCTAACTCATTGTGTATTTCATGAATAGCATAGTTTATGCTTCTGGCAAAGGCAACTTCCCAAGTGCCAACTGAAAGAGGTATCATAAATATTGAGGATATTCAGATGGATTCGGTGGACTGTATGAAGGGATCTCATTCAAGAGCAAGAGCCTGCTCTTGCAGAGCATGTATAGGATCTTAACCATAATATTTACACATATTTTATTTCTCTAATTTCAGTGACTATTTCGACAAGTACCTTCTTTGATGGCTTACTGGTAACTGGACTCTACACATCTACCAGTGTTCAGGCTGCCCAGAGTGTTGGTGGTTCCAGTGCTTTTGGATTTGGTAAGTCCAGTGTAATTTACCTTCTGCAAACCAGGGTAATGAATACATGGTTGTACAGAGGACATCAGTAGCAACACAATTATTGGAACAGGTTAATTTAGACTGAGTAATCAATAATACATGGAAGTCAGTGAGAGTCAGTGAGATAAGGCAGTGGTGGCTTTTAGGCAGCTTTTATTGCTTTCTGTACCACCTTCACCTTTGCTCAGCCCTGGTACTAGTATGCTGAATCACATAAATTTTAAGAGAGAAAAGCCTCAGCAGATAAATTGTTTCAAACAGCCATTTCTAAATTGTGTGACATTTTGTATAAGCTGAAGCATTTAGCCCAAAGCCTCTAAGTGTTTCTTGGGCTGAAAACCTGTTTCCTTTAAGCTTATGTCAACCTACTTTTCCATTCAGTGAAGAGCATCTTCCTTAAAACCAGAATGCTGGTGAAGTTATTTTGTACAACCAATTATTTACCATGTCCGAAAAGCAGAATTGTAGTAAAAGCAATATGACAGGCTTTGCAAAATTACCACATATTTCAGGTTCTGCTGTAGCCCTCAGCAGTAGCAGCTGTGCTAAGGACAAACATTTTAAAAATAATCCCTTCTAAATTTGTGCAAGTAATTGACAGCTATACCTTCTGCAGTTTGTTATTTGGTAGCATTTTTTATATCCTTACAAATAATGGTAAGAATTATGTTCCTCGAATTGGAGGAACTCAGTGACCCCAACGAGCAATCTATGGTGAAGGTACGAAAACAGGTACCAGTCACATGGGACACCAACTGCACTGCACTTGCAGTAACATATTTAAATGCTGATTTGTCTGCTTGGGTCAGAATTCAGAACTTCCTTCGTAATAACCACTCATGGTACTTACTTTTGTTATAATGCATGTAGAACATGAGTGGTCTGGGCATTTGGGTGTCATCCAGCTGGCGTACATTTGCTTGTAAATGAAAGAATGTGATGTAAATAGCACATTATTTAAAACTGTACTGAGGGATAATTTGAGAAGGGCTTTGCTTCTATGGGTAACACCACAGTTCAACCTCAGACTTTTTGCTCAGCCTTTCAAAGGGAAGAGCATGGCTGGCACAGGTATTTCATGCCTTGTGCAAAAGGCACTGAAAGAGTCTCTTTTCTGGAAGAACATGTACTGCTGTTTCTCCTTTCCCACTGTACTGTTTATAGGATGAATAGAATAGAGTAAGCAAGACATACAGAAATGATCAATGTGAAATTTCTGGGATGGTCAAGTTATTGACAAGCTATTACCTTGCTGTAAAATAGGTGTTTGTATCACATCATTGGGGAGATCATGGCAAACTCACTGGGCAAAGTATACAGGTCATGTTTAATTATATCTAAGCATCTAAGAATGACAATTAAGCAAAATTTTAAGAACCTAAATACCTCTGTGCATTTACAAAGAACGTCTGTATTTTTCCCTGAATGTGTATCTTCATTTGTAGAATAAGGCTGTTCCAGTTGATGTTTTATTGAGACAGATGTTAAACTAACATGTGATGTGTGACAGGAAAAACAATGTGGCCTTCTTTAACTTGGCAAAGGTCATTCTCTAGCTCCTGAAGTGTTACTTTGACCATTCTGTCACTGTAAGATAACCAACAATTAAACTGGTGACATGTGTGTTCTATATGCAAAATAAGATCCAAGCCTACAGGCTGGAAAAATACAAAAGCCAAAGTGATGCAAAGACAGTCATGCGGATTTGGAGCTACTTCATTTTGCTCATCAATACAAATTCTCAAATATCATGCCTGGGGAGATCTGATGCTCTGCCTTGAGCATGCCTCCATCTATGCCAAAGAAAAAGTGCTGCCATCTCTGAATTTATTCTTTTTAACTTTCTGTGGGTAAACTGTAGGGTCAGTTGTGTTACAGTGTTAGTTAAAAAATATTTTAAATAAAAGTCTAATTTTGCTGTTTTTCTTTGCTATTTCCTAAACTTGTATATATACTGAAACAAAACCCCCACAACAATCTGAATGTTTCATAACAGAGGATGCTCTTGTGCAGTGCCTTTGAAGTCACAGTAAAAAATAAACAGTGAAGGAAAAATGGCAATGGCTTTCAAATGCAATTTTATATGAATGCTCAATCTATGAGGTACTGATGGCTCCCAGGACTAAGAATTACATAAACTTTTCCTATCTCTACTTTTCAGTGAGAGATGAGAAGGCTGGCTTCTTCCAAAAAGCATTTAGCATGTAAATTATATGCTTTTAAAAATTATTTGGTAGTTTTAGAAAGTAGCAATATTTTAAAATCTACCATTTTCAGTAGAAAAATAGAGCAGTCTCCACAGTATTTAATATGTTGTTTAGTAAAATAGTAGGTGGGAGTGACATTGTTTTGCTTTCTGAAGAAAACAGAAAGTGCTTTCTCCAGAAACCCTGGATCCATCTGTTGTGTCATCATTTCCAATCAGCAAAGAAGCTGTTTCTCCTTTGAGGCAAGTGATTGTGATATTCAAGTTAGATTTAGCTTGCTGGAAATTATTATGTTTTTTTAATGTTGAGGACTAGTCAGGTTCAGAGACCTCAATTCAAAGAGGTATGTGGTTTATCACAGATTAGATGTGGGGGGATGGGAAGCTGGGCCTTTAAAACCTGGAGATAGTAATATTCTGCAATTGGGTTGATAGTGGTTGCTTACGGTGCAAAGAAGAATATTTTTTCTCCCTTACAATATTACCGTTGAAATGCCCTTGTCTGTCTCACCCAGGAGGTCACGCTAGATTATCATAATCTTCCAGACTGCCCAACAATTTGAAGTCTCCCTCACATACATAAATGTCTCTTCTGTGCTGTGAGTTACTGTGTTGTGACTGCAATTATCTTTTACCAGTTTAGGAAGTTACTTGATGGAGACACAATCATTGTCAGTTATCCCAGTTAACTATGTCAAGAAGCTTTGAAGAAAAAGACGATAAAATATTTTAATTCTTAGGGTTATGTTTTCTTTCCTCTTCAGTACATATTGTGTAGGCAAAGAAATAGTTCCTAATTTCCTCTGTGGGATTACACTGACATGAAGCTTGTTGAAATTTTTATTTGGGAAACCGTCTAAAAATTTTTTGGGGACAAATGTGTGAGTTTTTGGGTATAAAAGTTAATAGTGATTTTGTCCCAGGCTGAACCATTTTCTAGGTTCAGACTAAGGTAAAACTAAAATTGTAAAGCTAAAATTAGAACTGGGATCAAACGTAAATGTTTGAGAACTTCACTACCCAAGCTGGGAGGATCCTTTAATGAAGAAATTATCCTTAAAAGTAGCTTTTAAGAAGAGTGTTTTCTTCGTTAGACAGATACCCTCAGCTGCATCTCTCCAGTGTCATTTCCACTCTCCTTTCCTGGTCAGTGTGGTGTGTACATGGAAATGTTCCCACATCTTTCACAGCGTTGATGGCTGAAGGACGATCCCATTCTTTGTCTCTCCTTTCACATGCCACACTGGTAGCCCTCACTTTATTCTGTCTGTCTCTGAAGACACATTTTGGACTTCTGTGGGATCTCTTTATCCATCAGTGCTTTTTCTTTCTTCTGCTTTTGTCTCTGAGGCTTCTTGTTGGTGTTTGGCCTTTTTTCGACAGCTTGGGTCGTCTGGCTGTGCTCTGGGGTTTATCAGCCCACCAAGACTAATCTCCCATACAGTCATTTAGAGGCTCTCACTGCTTGGCCCAAATATAAAAGAGGAAAGTGGGAGGCAGGAGTACTAAAAAAAAAATATTAGAAAGCTACAAATGTGGTGGTGGGTTTGATGGGAATGATTGCTTGCAAATGAGAGTGAGGATAAATGGTTTGTTGGGTGATAGGGGAACCACTCTGTAGCTTGGCAGAAATACGAAAATACGGCACAGCTCCTCCAAAGCTGTGTGCTCTGGAAAGCAGGGAGCAGGGAGCACGGTATCATTCTACAATTAAAGGAGAAGATTACAGCCTAATCCCTCAGCAGCGATAAGGAGCGCTCTGAGCTGAGGACCCGAATCTGTCTCATTACACGGGATCATGCTGGTGACAGGCTGGCTGAGCAGGCAGATGTGCTGGGCTGCGCACATCAAAGCTCTCCTTTGACCTGCCACTCACACTGCATCCCCACATGTTCTGGTTCTTCCCAAGGCTTTCTGGCTCCCTGGTAGCTTTTCACATGATGAATACATGGCAAATTATATTTAAGTTTGGTGTAATCAGTTTCTTAAAACTTTGGTGGGAAACATGAACCTTTCTAGCTAAGCCCCCCTAAAACCTAATTTTATGTAAAATCATAGTGACTAGACTGATGTGTATCTTTTAGTAAATATGGAATTAACAAGTAATTTCATGATAACATTTACGTATGCATTAACCTTCCAACCTAAATTGCAAAGGTCCTCTCAGAAGTCCATAGGTTCTGTTGTAGTAGAGACAGTGAACTCCAAGCTGTGATTACACTGGGAAGCGTTGCCATAGGCCTAACTGGATAACAGAATTTTTTTGCTTCTATTCTGTGTAGGTTTGCACAACTTGTAATTTGTGATCTTTTCAAACAGATAACTCCATTCTACTGTGAGGTCATAAACTCCTCATGAAATTTAGGTTTTTTTAACTCAGTGGGCTACTTTATAAGAAACTAGGAGAGCGATGTTATCTGGAAGCATTTTAGTGCCTGAACTTTCATCTTCTAGAAAGCAAAAAATAGAAGATGAAAGATGATATTGCGGTCTTTTCTCTTTTGCAATTCTTTGTTTCTATATCATGAGGGTGATCATACATATTTTAAGTAACGCACTGACTCCCTGGGATTTAAAAAAATGAATAGTTACAAATATTCTTTGAAATATGGTGAGTAATACATTTCCTAGAGAAAATCCTGGAAAGAGCAATCACCAGATACAACGTAATGCCAAGTAAATTATCTTATACTCTTTCCTTTTTATTATTCTATTGCCTTTCAACAGCATTAAAGCGGCCTTCATATAATCCTCCACTGGGTATTTTAGTTACGTATGTGATTGTATAGCCAACCAAAACCCCCTCAGTTTACAGAGGAAGGCTCATTTTGATCTGGTTCTCTTTGGTTTGGAACTGGGGAAAAGGAAAAGAGTGGTTTCCAGGTCCCGTATCCCCTTTGACTCTGAGCAGTCTCAGGGCAGAGTTACTGTGGGTGATGGCGCCTGATGTTGCTTTCATCTCCAGATGAAAAAGGGCAAAGCGGGTTCCTGGGTGGCTGAAGGACACCCACAGTGTCATCTCCAGGGGGTACCACCGGCAATGCACCCCAGCTCTGTCAGCATGTGGGTCTGGACCGTGCATTGGAGGCATCCAGGGCTCCTCCTCATCCTGGATGGGGTTTGTGGTTTTGAGCTTTCAGAGGCTTGGTTTTGGCATCAGTTTATGCTCAAACACTGATGCTTCTAGGACAATGTTTTGCTTTCGGATTTTGACATATAAAGGAAATTATCCCCCACTAACATTTTGAGATGGAAAAAGGCCAACTGTTGCATTTTCTTGTTAGGTGAGCCTATAAAACTGATTCCCCCTGCTCAGTCTGCCTTTCTGTACTTGCTCACAGCCTTAAAATGTAAGGAATAGTCGGTAAATGACAGCACTTAAAAAAAAGTTTTCAGCTATGTACATAGTACTGATCTTGAAGTGCAGTTTTGTAACTTACTGAAATTGCTGTAGATCCCTGGTTTACTTTGTGACAAGCCAAATGGGCTCCAGGACCCTCCCTTCACACCAGAGATATTTGCCAGAAACCAAACAGATGGTAAACTAGGAAGAAATGACCCTCGGCATTCTCATTAGAACAGTTGGGGAAATTTTAATAGGCCCCCGTTTGCCTTGTGCTGTATCTAATACCCTTTGAACTGCCACTTTTTTTTTCTTTTTTTTTTCTTTGTTACAAGTCAACTACTGCCATGTATATTTTAATAGGGATTATCAAATACAATTTGCCCAGAAGATGTAACAGCCCTCTGCTGCTAATTAGCAAAGTTTAAATAATCTCTGAGTTCTGGAATAATTGGAAAGAAACGGTGATTTTTCTGCCAATGTATAATTACCAATTAACAGGAAGATAAAATATCTGTAGAGCAGTCATATCTTGAAGAATTTGTTAACAGTCAATTAAATAGTCAGTTGATGCCAAACTGACACTGGTCAAGAAAGTTTACATTTTAGATTAGTTTAAAGACATTTCCACCTACAAATGGTATGTAGGGAAACCATAGTGAAGATAACACTTTGAAAGTCTCTGTGTCATGGTATTTAATTATTACTTAATTGTCTTCATGGCCAAAAGTTGACCATTTCTGCGAGTGATTGACTCATATGTGCCTTGTGGAAAGGGTTTTAGCTTTATTAATACAACATATATTCATTATCATGGCATAGGCAATAATTACCCGTGCTTGCCTGACCAGGAACTGTCCCCAAGTATTTTAACTGCCAAGGAAGAAAATTCCCCATGTGTAATTGGATAAGGCAGACACCAACGCCCCAAGGTTGGAGGAACAAGCTAACTGCAGAGGGAGCCTACACAGAAAATACTTCAACTGGCCTAGTTTTAGTCTAGCTTCACCCGGTCCACTCACCCTTTCATCCTTTTCTACAACTACTCTTGGCCTTGTCGGGTTTGTCTGGCTCCAGCTATGGCAGCAGCAGCAGCTCTTGGACATCAAAATCCAGTTTTGCCTAATCTCTTCAGAAGCTCTGAGTTACTCCACAATTTATTTCAAATGTCTTTGGAGCATTATGAAGATGACCGTGAAATACTTCAAGATTTTAACCTTTTAAATATACCTGTAGCTCCTGCTAGCATTTGTGTGGTGAAGGCTGAAAAGGAGAATGAACCTCCTTAGAGGTCTGGCACCTGTAACATTGCTTGTATTTGTTATTCTGAATAGTGGGCGCAGGTGAGTAATTCTACAGGCAGCACTTCAGGCTTTGCAGATGAGATCGGGGTGATGACTGCACTGGAGACACAGAGGAGCATTTTCCATGTGGCAGTGCTTGTGAAGGGGCCCCTGGAGTTTTTAAACAAGAAAATGCCTTTAGAAATACTTTTACACAGCCAAACCCAGAGTGCTAATTGAAGTTTTGGGGCCAATTTTGGTCCAATTTAGCAAGGACATTTACTCAGTAGTGATGTTTTTTTCAGGCCTTATATGCATCCTTTATTTTTTTTCCCCTGGGTGGCCAAAAAATTTTATGGGAAAAGCTAGAGAATAATTGAATTTTAATGCGAATTTTTCAATTGCGTCCTAATTTTTTATAAAATGCACGTAGTGAAAAAACTGATGTAAGAGTTTGTGATCTGATCAGTGTTTTTGCTACACCTCATAACTCTGAGAATATTCCTGATTCCAGTAAGGTAAGGATTTAATTCAAAATATATTAAGACATTAAATATTCATTGTGACAGGTGGGTGATTTTTATTTATACTAATATTTATTGAATGTAATTTGAAACACTTTTTGAACTGTGCAAATTGTAGGTCCTTTTAATAATGGAAAATAATATATAAATAGGTACACACCTGCCCATCTATGTAAACATATGCATTTATTCCTCACTCTCCTATTTCGTCCTTATCTGGAGTACCATGTTCAGCCAGTGCACTTTGAGTGCTGTTAACCAACATATTCCAAATTTTCATTTTTTGTAAAAAAGCTGATGCCCACTGGAAAAGGATCTGGGGGTGTTGGTACACAGTCAGGTGACCATGATCAGTGTGTGCCCAGGTGGCCAAGAAGGCCAATGACATCCTGGCTTGTATAAACAACAGTGTGGCCAGCAGGACCAGGGCAGTGATGTCCCCCTGTACTGGGCGCTGGTGAGGTCACACCTCAAATCCTGTGTTTGGTTTTGGGCCCCTCACTACAGGAAGGACACGAAGGTGCTGGAGCGAGTTCAGAGAAGGGCAACAGAGCTGGGGAAGGGTCTGGAGCACAGGTCTGATGAGGAGCAGCTGAGGAGCTGGGGGTGTTCAGCCTGGAGAAAAGGAGGCTCAGGGGAGACCTTATTACTCTCTACAACTGGCTGAGAGGAGGCTGTGGTGAGGCAAGTGTCAGTCTCTTCTCCCAGGAAACAAGTGACAGCAAAAGGAGAAATGGCTTCAAGTTGTACCAAGGGATGTTTAGATTGGGTGTTAGGAAAAATTTAATCACTGAAAGGATGGTTAAGCATTGAAAGAGGCTCCCCAGGGAAGTGGTGGAGTTACTATTCTTGGAATTGTTCAAAAAATTAGTAGATGTGTCACTGTTATATGGTTTAGTGGGCATATTAGTATTTGGTTCAAAGTTGGCCTTGATTTGATCTCCATCTTGATGGAGATGTTTTCTAACCTTAATGATTTTATGATTCTAAATCTTACTTTAAAATCCATGTTCTCTGCTTTTTTAATGGGCAAATCACTCTTGTTTGCTGTTGATTAGAGAAATGTCAATGTGTGACTCAATTCTCTTTTGTTACTGTTTTATTTTCTTAGCAATAGCATTTGTCCTATTTGTTCACCAGCTAGACTGTGATGTCTAAAGCAAGGACTTTCTTCTTTATTATTTTGTACAGACATGCTGGCACAATACAACCCAATCTTGACTGTTCATGACTGTTATTATAATACAGATAATAGTGCAGAAAAGTCAAGGAAAAATGAATTAAGCCTTCATTGATTGCAATAACAATACCAAAATACTTTCCTCTTAAAAGATGTTGTAATTGTGCTTTGAGAACTACATTCAGCAGGATTGACAGGCTGGAGTTGCATGGTAACTTGTAGTAACAGAGGGGTATCTTTAGTAAAGTAGGGGAAAAAGGCCATCGTGTAGGAATTTATGGCCATCTTAAAATTGCATTCTGTGTGTGTATGCCTCCAGAACAGATCAAGCAGTTGCTCCTATGGCTGCATGAGCTTCACACTGCCACTGTGCCTGCCTGCCTCGCTTCTTGTCCAGAGCTTGGTTCTGTGATGCCTCATTGTCATGTGTTATGCTGTGACGGTCAGTCAGAGCCCCTTCTCCTGACTTTCTGGTTGTGCCAGGCCTGTTATTTTCCTTGCATTTTGTGTTTGTCAGGATGTGATAGCATATTCAAGTAAAACTTACTGAGCTCTTGGACTTCATCAATTAAGATGCATTGAAGCCTCTCGCAAATGTGAAACGGTATTGGAAATTGTTTTTATAATAATTTTGAAGACAAGTTTGTAAACTAATTTCTGGCATATTATGACAAACAAATGTCATCAGACTGCTTCCCCCATATCTGCCAATTTGCCACATTTCGAAATGGAGTTGATTATGTGTGGTGAAAAATCAGGCTTACAGGAAAATGGAGCCCTCTGTTAAATCCTGATTGTCACATGACCTACCAGCTGAATTCACTGTTTGCTTGTCTCTTGTCAGTGTTTTGACTGATAATCATTTGTGTGTTTTCAGAGGTGGTTCACAAGAAAAATCTGCTCCAAATCTGCAAGGAGGAATATCCCAGTTTTCAAGATTATACCAGTGAAAGGTGATTGCTGTTTGTAGGGAGTGATTGGTAGCGTTGTGTCTTTATCGGGTGCTAAAATATGTGAACTAGAGAAGGAGGTTCCCAGGTTCATGCTGGCAGTGGGAGCAGGGCCAGCTCCTTGCTCTCCTGGGGCACAGGAGGGAAGGGCAAGTCCCCCTGTGCTGCTCCAGCTCAGCTATTGCCAGCACTGTTGGCAGGTGGAGAGAAGAAGGGATTCTGCCTTTGCAAGGGCAAGGTCATTCTTACATGTAATGCCTTGGCTAAAAGAGGTATTTGCTGATTACTGAGCTTAGAAAATTTGGGGTTAGTTTGAAGTGAAATTTGTAAAGTATCTAAAATGCACTTGCTTGTAAGTGAGCGTCACGTCACAGGAGCCTGTCAGTCCAGTCATCCTCGATACAAAATCCCCAGGAAGAAGAAGTGCAGACCTTCACATGAAGTCCTTACTCCTTGGAGCAGGGTTGTTCCTCAGTTCTGGTCTGCTGGATTTTATTACTGAATGAAGTCCATTATTCCAGGGTGGTCATATCAGTCTGGGTGTGGTTTTGCACCTTATTTTTTAAAGTTCTTGAACGAGAGAGAGGAAAAATGATGGGTTTTAATTTCTTTAACAAAATATATGTGCTAATACTTTAATAGTTCATCTCCTGCTTGAGTTTCATTGTTTTTGGTGACCTACTGGACATACTGTCATCTGAACACTGACTCTTGCTTCTGAAAAGAAAGAAAATATGTCTTTTAGGTCAAAACTATAACTTTAAGATACTGAAAGCCTTAAGCAAGGATTTATTTAAATTTATCGAATGAGTCAATCTTGCCTCATTTCAACCCTTAGGAAAATAATGCAATCATTAAAATTGGCGAAGTTTGTAACCAAAGCAATTGTATCTTCATAAGTCTTAGCTTGAGCTGTTTGAGTGCTTGAAGGAAAAAAAGAAACAACCTTTAGAAGAAATCCAGTAGATACAGAAGTATTCATTGCAGGAAATTAAAGATACTTTGCAGCTGTGTGAGAAGGTCGGATTTTTTTTCCAGATAACATAAAATTAAAAAGCTGAATGTTGAAAGGTCTTGTGGTGTTTTGGGAAGATGTGATGTGGTTCAAAGCACTTTCACTGATCTCTAGTTTATTTAAATAAAACTATTTCAATAATTACTTGACAAGGCTATTTTGGCAGCATTACAGCAAGTGATGAAACATTTTACATAGCAGTTTATTAATAAAAGTCAGTATTTTTCCTCTCTATCACTCTGAGATTTGCTATGTGTCTGTTTCTGGGCAAATTAGTCACACAAATATTTTGTGACACTGGAGTCATACTCCAGTCATATGGCATCACAGTCACCTTGACAGTCTCTGACATGCTGGAAGGATGATGTAATTATTAGAAGGTTGAATCAATAAATGCTGACAGCATTAGCTGTTAAGATGAAGAATATGAACATTAATGAAGTCTAGATTAAAAAAAAAAAAGTTAAGAACTGTTTCATCCTGCAAGTTTTAATTTTTAGAAGGATTAAGTTTAAATTTTTAATTTTTGTGTGAATAGTGAATTTCCTGAAATATACCATCTGCTTGCTCAGCACATGTATACATTAAGCTTACCATTTTCTCCCTGTAACTGTAATTTTGCTATTTTGAGATTCCATAATGAAGGTCTTGGTAGAGATTGCTCCTTGTTATCTACTGATTTAAATTTATCACTGAACATGTAATAAGTAATATCACAGGCAGTAGTGACCACCCTGTAGTCATAATTTACTCAAACAGGCAGCTTTGTGATAACCTTTGCTTAAGGAGGGCAAAGATGTAATGAACTCTTTAAAAAACCTTCAGTCATAATCTGCCAAGAGTTCAACCAAATAAACTGGAATGTGCTTTAGCTGCAATTTTCTCTGAGACCATCAAAGAGGTGTGTGCTAGCTTCTGATGAAAGTTTGGGTAAAGATTTAGCATTAGTATGGAATTCTGATTTGCTCTGAAGAATTTATCAGATATATGTGATAATCTAAAGGACTTTTGCTTAGCATGGGCCAAATAAATGTTTATTTGTTCTCAATTTAAATATGCCGGGCAGGATATGTAAAATTCAGTAACATTCTCTATCCTGGAAACATTTATGAGGAATTTAGTTACTGATATTTTTTTGTTTGTTTATTTTTAAAACCAGGAAAGTTTAGGGTTTTCTACTCTGCTTTAGTCCTGTGTGGATCTCCTCAGCCTGTTTCTGAGCATCCTTTCATTAGGGACATCATTTTTGCTGTGTATAGCTTGGGGACCTCGGCTGTCTGGCTCAGGCATTCACACACAACCATGCCTTCAGGTGCCCTGTTTTCCAAGGACTGATTGAAATGCAAAGTACTTCTAGAGATGCAATTTTCTGATGCTTGCTGCTGCTCATCCAGAGGAGTTTGAAAGACATCTGTCATATTCAGTTATGGCAGGGTGTTGTGGTGAGCACTTTACACAAAAAAAACCCCTAGATTCCGAGAACTCATAGGGGTGGGACAGATTGGCTCATGGAGACTGAGGAACTTTGTAAACCAAAATATTTCACTACATAGGATTTTGATTTATTAGCATATGAAGCATTTTAAATTTAATTGATTGGGATGTTCCCTAGAAATCTAGCTTTTAACGTCTAAGCTGTCATCATAAGAGATATATAAAGTTTGTTAGAAGTGTGCAATAGTCCACGGGAATAAAGCTGTCTACTTCAAGTCTGTTACGAGAACATTAAAAGTTTAATACAAAGAAGTCGGTGGCACAGTATCTCTGGCCCAAAGCAGAGGGCTTCCATCTGGTGAATCTGTGAATCATCATAGAATGGCCTGGTTTGGAAGGGACCGTAAAGATCCAACTGCTCCTGCCATGGGCAGGGACACCTTCCACTAGACCTAGTTGCTCAAAGCCCCATCCAACCTGGCCATGGACATTTCCAGCGATTGGGCATCCACAACTTCTCTGGGCAACCTGTTCCAGTGTCTCACCATTCTCACAGCAAAGACTTTCTTCCTAATGTCTGAACTAAACCTACTCTCAGTTTGAAGCCATTCACCTTTGTCTTGTCACTACATGCTCTTGTAAATACTCTCTCTCCATCTTTCTTGTAGGCTCCCTTCAAGTATTGGAAGGCCTCCATATGGTCTCCCTGGAGCCTTCTCTTCTCTGGGCTGAACAGCCCCAGTTCTCTCAGCCTGTCTTCATAGAAGTGCTCCAACCCCCTGACCATTATTCGTGTCTCTCCTCAGGTCTTGCTCCAACAGGTCCATGTCCTTCCTGTGCTGAGAGCCCCCAGGCTGGATGCAGCACTGCAGGTGGGGTCTGAGCAGAGCAGAGGGGCAGAATCCCCTCCCTTGCCCTGCTGCCCGCACTGCTGGGGATGCAGCCCAGGACACATTTGGCTTTCTGGCCAGCAAATGCACATTGCTGGTCATGTCCAGCTTTTCTCCCTCCAACACCCCCAAGCACATTTTGGCAGGGCTGCTCTCCATCTGTTCATCCCCCAGCCTGTATTGATACTGGAGGCTGATTAATTACTGTAGTTAATATCCAAATCATAAATTTACAAATCAGTCAGAAGGAATGGACTATGGTGCTTGTCCTTTAAGTAAAATGCTAATAAAGCCCTGGATAAGCCCTTCCTGTCCCTTCCCCACAGATGAGGTGTGGTCATCTGGTTTAACAACTGGTTAATTTTCTTTGGCTGGTGACACATGGAGATTTAATGTCTAGAGGTGGACACATGTCCCATGCCATGGGCTGACTGACCTCCACTGTCTGTGAGGAGCCAAGACTCCTCAGTCATGCGCAGGCACGTCCACATTGTCTGTGCCTGGGGCTGAGTCCCACCCTGGCTTTTCTCCTTCAGAGACTCAGGGTATTGTCTGGTTTTGGTAACAGCTTCACAGTTCAGCTTTGGGAATAGCTGAAGTGCAGTGCAGCTATAGTGTCCTTTAAACGTAGCTTTGAAATTACAGGGAGCAACTTTTTTTTATTTAATAAGCGAATTTATTTAAGTGAAATTGTATTTAATGTCACCCTGTTGGCACAGAGCGAGAAAAAGGAGGAAAGGTTACTGTTAACACAATCTGGTTTTATGTTGGCGGTGGAATTTGTGCTGTTGCAAATCCTCTGAAGTACTTTCTAAAAAGCCGGTGTAGAAGAGTGTCGCCAGGACAAGTGGCTTTTCATGCATTGTTTTATTGACTCACATTTGATGGATTCTCATGTGTGTTTAAAGGCTGAATTCCAGTCTCTAGGGAATGACTCAGAAAGCATTTAATTTTGAACTGAATTCATTTGCAATTTCCAACAGAGGCATCTGCTGACCAGTTATGAGAGGGTCTTGGTTCTTTGGTACTACCAATTGTAATCTTGTGGCATGCTTTATTTTGAGTCTCCTGTGTTTATACTAGATTTTTTATTATAAATGAAATATAAATATTTTCAAAAACAATGCCAATTATTTTAAAAATCCCACCCAAATATGAAAACGTTTACAACTCACTCAAGTAGGGCTCACTTTCATGAATCATAGTCTAATAAAAATAACTAAAGATCCTGTTTTGTGTTTATTTTCATTGTCTTTTTTAATTGAAAAAAATGTCCTCTTTGTTTTACTTGTAAAGAGACTGTGTTGTACTCCCACTACTTTATTTGTCACAAACTCCCCCTCCCCCAAAACATCTTGAAGACAAGTACTTGCACCAGAGGAAAAAACAGGAACTTTGGAGTGGTTAAAAATGGGATATAGTCAAGTGGATATTTTCAGAGGAAATAATCATAGGCATGGTTTTATGGCTTACATAAACCATATGAACAAGAAACCTTGTTCATGTGAATTATTATAATTAAAATTATTATTATTACTATTGAATTTAAACTAAATTCATTAAACTTAGTAATAATTCTAAACACAAGGGAACTTGCACTTTAAATCCCCTTCTATCTAATTTGCAGTTTGTTTCTTGAAGTGTTTGATTGGTTTTTTTTTAAATGCAGTCCTACAGTTTTCAGAATAACAAAGTGAGAAGCTGTCAATCTAATTAGAGCAGGCATTCAAGAAGTAGTATGAAGATAGATATAAGTAGTTTAAAAATTATTCTAATAAAAGGGAAAATAGCTTAGAGTCTTCATAAGCAGATTTTGTATTTTTGTGCCCTGAAGACAAATGATAAATCTGAAGGGTTTCAGGAAGCCAGTGTAATGAAATGACCTTTTATGATAAACAGGAGGGGTTTAGAAAACAATATATGACCATCCTGCAGCTAGATTGCTATTAAAGCACAGCTTCATCACTCCATATACAATAAGAAAGGTACTTGCAGCAGGGTTTATTTAAAAAAGGCAGACAACATTAAGCTGAACCACTGTTAGTCAATGCTAACCTGACTGTGGCTGAAGCCACGCTTCCTACTCACAAAAAGTACAAGAGAAACAGTGACTATTCTTCTGATATCCAGGTAGTTCTTATTTTTGGCAGCACGATCTAAATATTATCTTTTTGTATATGACCCTTGGTACAAGTCCGCTTAACCATGGCATTTTCAGTGTAATCTGAGCTTTGCTTTGGAAAAAATAAATGAGTGATTAGTTTTTAAAAGTAGATTTCTGACATTTACAGAAAACCTGGAAACAGGGCTGCTTGTAGGTAGATAGAATTTTCTGTTTTTTAAGAGAAGGTAAGTTATTAAGATAACCTCAGGGCTTGGTCACAATTTAAGCATGATGCTGGTTTCAGCAGGCCCTGAAGTTTGGGGTGGTTTGGTCTGTTTTGGCACATGATCCCTGTGGTGCCAGGGAACCATCCCCAGGAGGGAACCTTTCAGTTTGGTCCCTGGTGCTGCAGGAGCCGTGACAATGATGCTGTAGCTTGAATGTGCATGGATTTAAGCTCCATCTTAAAGCTGGTTATAGTAGTTTATCTCCTAAATTCCTATTGCAAAATTGTTTCAATGCTTCATTTGCCTAGTGATTAAAAAGGATCTAAATTAGAGTAAATTTATTCAAGTCCGGTTTCAACCCTTTGTTCTTATACCATGGTTGTCTTTTGGCTTAAACAGCTCCTTTACAACCCTGTGACATTTAGTGATAGCAGTCATCTTCTCTATAAACAAGACAAGCTCTTTCTGTCTCCTTTTGTGACATATTTTACATTCTTCTCATCATCCTAGTAGTCCTCCTCTGCAGCTGCTCCGGCCTAAGTTAATCTTTTTTGAACACAAGCATTCATAATTACACACAATAATTGAAGTGATGTCTTAGCCGTACTTTACCAGCACCGTTCTAATACTTCCCCCATCGTTACTAGAAATAATTGAGCTGATGAATTCTAGGGCAGTGTTTGTCTTTTTTCACACTGGTAGCTTATCGTCAAACAGTGATTTGCTAATGTGAACTGAGCTTTCTCCTCCTCGGTAATTTCTAGCTTCTAGCTGAAAGTATTCTTGTTATTATCTGAAGTGTATGACCTTACGTGTTCTACAAGAAGTAAAGAATCCACTTTGTGTACTTCTTTTCCCAGTCATTAATCATACACTCTTTAAAAATGTGTCTAAAATCTATTTTTAATGTTTCTCCTTTGAACTTCCAGGAGCTGTTTCTTGCTGTGTGTTTAGCAGTGTATCTGAAAGTCCTTTCTTAGGGGGTATTTTCTTTACGTTAGGGTAACTTATCTACTGAAATCAAATCACTTTTAAATTTTGAGAAATAATTTATAACCTATAGATATTGATCACTGAGTTTTTAGTATAAGGAATAATTTTTATATCTAAGCAGAAGGTATAAGGCAGATTAGCTTTTTTTCCCAGACTTCGGCAATTTTCAACTTCCTTCTACAGTTGTGAACCCCGGCAATACGTATTCTTGTAGCCTCGGTTCACAGAATCATAGAATGGTTTGGGTTGGAAGGAGCCTTAAAGATCAGCTGGTTCCAAACCCCTGCCATGGGCAGGGACCCCTTCCACTAGACAATGTTGTTCAAAGCCCATCCATGGCCTTGAACACTTCGAGGGATGGGGAAGCCACAGCTTTTCTGGACAACCTGTTTTAGTGCCTCACCACTCTCACAGCAAAGAATTTCTTCCTAATATTTAATCTAAACCTACTCTCTTTCTGTTTGATGCCATTCCCCCTTGTCCCATTGCTACATGCCCTTGTGAAAAAATTCCTCTCCATGTCTCTGTAGGCCTCTGTTAGGTATTGGAAGGCCACTATAAGGTCTCCCTGGAGCCTCTTCTCCAGGCTGAACAATCCTAATTGTGTTTCATGCCTCTAATTAATCATTTTTGTGACACTCCTCTGGACTCACTCCGGCAGGTCCATGTTCTTCTTTTGTTGGGAGCCCCAGATCTGGATGCAGCACTGCAGGTGGGGTCTCACCAGAGTGGAGCAGAGGGGCAGAATCCCCTCCCTTGATGTGCTGCCCACATTCCTTTTGATGCAGCCCGGGATACGTTTGGCTTTCTGGGCTGCAAGTGCACGTTGCTGAGTCATGTCCAGCCTCTCATCCAGCAGCAACCCCAAGTCCTTCTGCTCAGGGCTACTCTCAATCCACTCTCTGCCCAGCCTTTATTTGTGCTTGGAATTGCTCTGATGCAGGTGCAGGACCTCGCACTCGATCTTGTTGAATGTCATGAGCGACTTCATCCTCCAGTTTCCTCAGGACCTGTGGATGCATTTCATCAAGGCCCATAGACTTGTGCACTTTTGGGTTCTCTAGAGGGTCTCTAACCTGACTTTCTCCTGCAGCAGGTGGTTCTTTGTTCTGCCAGTCCCTACCTTTGCCTTCTGCCACTTAGGTCGTGTGGCTGGAGCACTTGCTAGTGAAGACCAAGGCTGTGGCACCAGTCCTGTAGCCATCTGTTGATTCACCAGAGTGACAGAGAGTGTGTCAGGTTGGCAGAGGGTGCCTCTATCTCTCAGAAGAGAGTTGCCTGCTGGTATCACCTGCTACCTTTTCTTAGTGGCCCTGGTTGTTGCACAGGGAGCAAATGGGGCTGCCTTACTCGGTTCTGGCCTCAATCCTGATGTGATTTCTTCTTTCCTCTTCAGTACTGCAGAGCAGTGAAGTGGTTCTGCACAGGCACTTCAGGCTTTAGGGGAAGTGTCTACTTCCTGCAGGTCCTTGCTCTTGCACGCTTGCTTGTTCCTACAGGGCTGGGGGAGGAGGGTGTGATTGTTTTTAAGGTAGGCTCCGTTTACCAAATACTCTGTTTACCATGTTCCATGTGACTGACTCACAATTTGTTCCCACCTGGCCAATGTTTGTATCGTTAAAAGGTGTCACGGTTGGTGATTTCAGATCTTCCAGATTTCTGATGAAAATGCTGACTAACATTTCATGACAGTACTCATGAAAGTGCTATTTAATGACGATTTATAAGGGACAGCTGGCCTAAGTGATTCAAGTGCTTAATGCCATAAATGTATGTTTTGTTATTGTTTGGGACTACTTTTGAATATAGCGATATTGTATTTTTAAGTAAAGTGCCTCAGGAAAGGCTAAAAATAGTGTTCTGAAACTAAATGAATCCAAGTTGAAAATTAAAATAAAAGTTTCAGAATATTCTGGATACGAAAGTATTAGTTCAGTGAAAACAGATTCTATTATTTTTCTGCTCTGCTAATCAACAATGGAGAAGAGTAATTATTATGTGAAATTCTGTCAGTTCAACAAGAATTCACTTGATTAATACATGCAGAATAATACATGTTAGTCAAATACTGTTTTCCTCTGAGATCCTATTAAAAACTTAATCAAAGTTTAATTACAACATAGACCAGTTATGTGAATTTGACACTGAAAACAACAAGCCCTTCAAATAATGGGAATGACACAAAGAGAATCAACAATTGTCATGAGTCAAACTGGAATTCTGCAGACTTCAGCCAAATGGCTGAACAATATAGGGAAAGGTGCTCTTTTGATGTTGGCACATTGTAATGAAATGACATTTTTCATTCTTTGTGGGTCATTTTAGTTCCAGAAGTCACCTGAGGATTTGAAATGTTTGTACAGAAGCTCTTGGATTTTGTGAGCATATCATTCTGAGAAAATTGATGACAGAAAAAACTCTGACCAACACATGCTGGATTTTGTGAACTCTGGCGGTTTGCCTTGGAATTAGCGGTTTGATATTTACTTAGCTTCACTTCTTCTCAAGAAGGAAGGTGAAGACAGCTCTGTTCTGCAGACCGGTCACGAGGATTGTCATTTGAGAGGTACTTGAGGAAAAAGATGGAAGGAATGGGTTGCAGAGAAAATCTGAACAGGGATATTTGAGCTCTACAGACAGTGTGGAAGCAGAGTAGAAAGACTGGGATGGTGGAGAGGTTGAGCGGAAGGATGTTTGCTGAAGCAATGGGAGTGAGGGAGAAGAAAGCATGAGACCAGAGTAATTAACTGTTCAAATGAATCCGTTTAAATCAAAGTGTGAAAAATTAACCCAAGAACTCAGATGTTGAGTTTGGGGGAGGTAGAACTGGTAGTTTTTTACAACATGCATAAAAAGGTTGTAAGTCAACTTTCAGTTCACAGTCAGCACTCCTGGAATGTACTGCAATATGTGGCATAACTGCATTTTTAATTGAATGTAACACAATCCATTGGTGGCCCTTCAGAAAGGAGTGAAGAATAGGATGTTCTTTCTTTGAGTAGTTATAAGGAAGAACCGCATGACCATGCACATCAGAGCTCAGTAAAGCTCCATGGGAAAAGCATAAGCCTCAAAGCAAAAGTACTGCTATTCCTGCTTAGACCATCTGAACCAAAGAAAGGCTTTCCTTCAGGAAATATCCTCCAGACAGAAGTCTCAGAAGCTCCAAAATAAGATTTTCTATGATATACTGGATGTTAAGATGTATTTTATGCACAAAAAATAAGTACTGATGGAACAACAGGAGCTCCAGGAAGGAAGCTGTGATCAAACTGGTATATTCTCTAGCAGAGATCTAATTCTAACAGGATAAAGAAATCTGATACTGTACTAGCCAATACATTTTTCCTGTAAGAAGACCTATACTTATGTGGAGCACACTTATATCTACAACCATACTTGTACAGATGTAGTCGTTCAGCTATTACTTTCTTGTCCAAATGCTCTGAGACATTTCAGGCTCAGCTTTGAATATAGCCATACATTCATTTTTTATGAATAAAACATCACATTAAAACGATCCCCTTCAGCAGCAAAGATTTGTCTTGAAGGTTATTTTCAACTTCTCTGTACTAATATAGCATCTTTTGTTATCTTCACGATTTCAAAGCACCCCAGAGAGCCCCAAAACCAACCTGCTTCACCCACTACTGTTCAGAGATCTATCATGACCTCTCTTCAGTTCAGCCTTTTTGTTCTTGATGTTCTTCTTTGACCAGTTTTCCAGTAAATCTTACTTTTTTCGTACTTTGAAAGTAAATTAAATTTACTGAGGTAGCTATCTCTAATGGCATGTTTCTCCCGAAGTAATCCACACGTTACATGTTTCTGAAAACTGCCATTTGCACAGAGTGAGTAGAATTAATTATAAAAAGATTTTAAATTCTGAATGCCACATCTGCAGTGAATATTGGGAATTTGTTTTAGCTCACAGGCTGTTATCTCTATCAAGAGTCTTTTTTTTGATAGTACAATAAAAGGTGAATGCTAGCAAGAAAAAGATTTCTTTCCTTCTTTTTCTTGGAAATAGCTGTATTGTAGGGCTAACTATGGGGATCACAGTCTGTTTATTGCATATATGAAGTTTTTGTTCTCTGTAATCCTTATTATCAAGGAATTCTTGGAAACTGAATGGGATGTAAGTTATAGGTAGCTTTCTGTGGAGCCCATCACAAGTACCCATCTCTCCATGTTGTTTACAAAAGGACTGTAATCATTTGCTGTGTGAGGACTGCCTCATTATCCTTCTAAAGTTCAAGTGGTCTGGACCCTTCCTGTGGGAGTTATCAGGGGCTCAAGTGTTTACTCAGTTTTTATATAAGTTTTACAATTTTATATATTCTTATCAGTAGTTGACATAAACTGAAATTAGCTGAAAGCTAATTTGGAGCTGCTCACAGGAGTTTAATTATTCAGAAAAGTTATTTCAGCATAACCAAAATTAACTATCTTAAGATAGCTAGTTCAAGTGGTATAAGTTGTTGATATGGATTAGACAGATCTGAGCTTATGTCATGCAGTGTGAGGATCTGTGTATTTATGTGTGATAAAATGCTTTATTTCCTTAATTTGCTATTTTAAAGGATCTCTTAAATGTATCATTTAAGAATGAACAAGGCAAAAGGAAGCATTCAAGAGCTGGAAGATCATATAGCATGTTTTTGGTCTTTCCACCATCACTATTTCTCTGTGGCTATCTTTTTGAAGGTTAGATATCATTTCCAAAGAGCTATCTGTACTTCATACTGCACTGCATAGAGCTGTGTAAGGAGTAATAAAACTGGATGTATCACACCAGAAAAACAGTACACCCATATTCACAGTATTGGCAGCCCTGGAGCTTTTGGCATATTGCCAGGACAACCTGCAGCTCTAGTTGTGCAGTGCTCATATTTCAAAACATTTAAATGAAAAATAGGTGGAAAACTAATTATGGAAGTTATTTCAAAGTGAAGTATGGTGGTTTGTTGAGATAAAGTGCAAAATAAAGACCAGGCAGTGGTATAATGTGGAATACGTGAATTCATTACAACCACAATTAGTGATCAAAAACGTTCTACTATGAATATTTTTTGGGAAAGCAGGACACAGGCATTCCCCACCCCTCCATGTCTTTGTGCACTTGTAGACATAGACCTTCTTCCCCAGGTGGCCACCAAGGTGCCATCTTCAGCCTGTCTCTGGAATGGCTCTGCCACCGTTTGGGTTCATTCCCATGGCCATGGTTTCAGTCTACCCAAGAAGCAGTTTAAGCAATCCTTCCTCAATGCTGATTTGGACACTGCAGTAAATAATGCTATGTTAGTCAGCTTTAAGACGCCACGTTCTTCCAGATCAAACTATCAGGCATATTTGGCCCATAGTTGTAGATCAATTGGAAACTCCCTAATCTATGCAGATTTGGCAAGCATTTATTTACCAGAAATATCCTTTTATATACTATTTTATCAATGAGCAGCAGGATCCAGAAGCATTATCTCCATTCATAAATCAATAGATGCCTTCCAAGAAAATCAGTGCCAGGTTAGAGAACATGGACATGTGGACAAGGACTGATATTTGTGAGAGCTGATATTACAGTGTGAAATGGCAGTTACAATTGCAAATTATCTGGAAGTCCCAGAAGAAAACACCTCAATTAGTATGCATGGCAGGGTTGAGATTAACGTAAATTAGGAAACGTTCTCATTTTCTGAACTGCTAATCTGCCTTGAACAAGAAAAAAATGTATTTGAGACCTTCAGATATAAAGTTAAATTTCTCCCTGAGTGAAACACACACTTTTTTAGTTGCAAAACAATAATGAAGGGGAGAACTTCCCAGCAGAGCTGCAGCTCTTCAAGATATTTTTCTTTTTAAGGGCAGATTAGCACGTCAAAAAGCAGAGCCATGTTTTATCTTTACATTGTTAGCCTTCTCTTTATACATTAATGGGACTGCAGCTCTCTAGAGTAAGTCCCTTGGGTGTTACTTTGACTTAGCATATTTTTTAAACCCTTTTTAAAACCACAGTAAAATCTTGGAACATTTATCCTACTACAGCCACAGTGGGGGGGCATCAGCTGGGAGAGGTGGGCTTCCAGCTAAGTGTTCGTTCATGGAACTGAAGCAAGCAAGGTTTAAGATTAAATTCAAGCATCTAGTTGATGCAACACAAGCACCTGGGATGCTCTTCTCACACTCACACTCTACATCTGGAGTCCAAATATTTTTCCCATTTCCATCCCAAATTCTAAAATGCTACTCAGACCTTCTTACATATGGTCTTTAGTTTGGTGGTGTCCTCATATTTCCATAGGTCTGGATAAAGCTTCCCTCTTTTCAGCAAAATCATGAGTTAATTTGGCAGTCATGTAGCAGAGGGCTCCTGCACCCTGTTTCTGTAGCACACTTAATTTTCATGCACGTTGTTACATTGGCTGCTATCACATGAACATTTATTAGGCTTCAGATGTGAATATTTTTTTCTGTTTTAATTTTGTTTTCCAGAAGTGTGTAGGACACCAAGCACAGCAGGGGCTGCAGCTCCACCAGGTGTGTGGAGCAGCGTGTGCCGTTCTGGGGGACACAGCCCTGCCTCTGGGCCAACCCAACAGCAGCTGCATGGCAGCACCCCCAGGACTGTATTTTAAGATCCTATATTGAACATGAAATGACTGCAGAAGATCAGCCTTTACCATTTAGTAAAGTGCTCTTCTGAGGACACAGACTTCAATAACTGCAGTCTTTTTCCCCAAGAGGTTCAGTTAACACAGACTGATAGTTTGTAAGGGGTTACTGTTCTTGGT
This sequence comes from Cnemophilus loriae, assembly GCA_013397755.1. Classification (NCBI taxonomy): domain Eukaryota; kingdom Metazoa; phylum Chordata; class Aves; order Passeriformes; family Corvidae; genus Cnemophilus; species Cnemophilus loriae. The sequence continues at coordinate 4,410,545 of VZTF01002612.1, read as the reverse complement.
AGCTTGCTTTTATTTGCCTATCTTATATCTGATCTGGAAGTGCTTTTGCATGTTTAGGATTGATGATGTTTTGTCTAGAAGTAAGTTTCAGGCAAAGGAATGAAATGCAGCATTTCTTTCTTTGCATTCTTGTGACTCCCGCCTGACTGTATGTGTTGTCAGATAGAAACAAAACTGCAGTGTTACAATTTGCTGTCTGTGGTATGTATGTCTTAATATATACCATATGGCAGGGGGCAATGCACCAGATCTTTTTTTGTGGGTGATTTTTTTGTCACTAGAGTAAAAGTAGTAATGTGGGAATGAATTAGTAAAATAATTTGCTCTCCTTCTGAGCTTGTTGGCTGTGACTATTTTTGCTGCTTTTGGTGTGTAAAGCTTTGTATTTAGGGTTTTTTTTCCTGAAAATTTTTGTTGCTGTTCATGTTTGTTAGCTTGCAATACACTTTTTGAGGAGTTTTCTTCTTATGGGTGCTATTCTGCCTTCAGCGGGCAGAAATTCAGCCTGCTGACTATGCTGCCCTTCCCTTTGTAATACTCCAGCATTGTGGTCCATTGCTGACCAGTGGGGGAGAGACATTATGAAATTGCAAAGAATTGGACCATTGCACTATTTAAGATAAACCAGGAGCCTGCAAATCACAGCTGATATTTCTGTTTTGGTGATGAAATAAAGCATGAGCAGTGTGTAACAGGGAAACACTTTGATTTTCAAACCTCAGCTTTACTGAGTACCTGAATATCAAAACTTCTGTCTCTATTCCCCCTATGCATTTCTCTGGTGACAGTGAGGTGAGACTGGCTGAGATCAGCCTGGTGGGGGTCAGTCAGGTGCTGGTGAGGGACGAGGGCTCAGCCAGGCTGGCTGTGCCCTCCGGGCTGCCACATCCTGCTGCTGGTACACAGCACACAGAGCACGCACTCGCCCTCACCAGATGCTTTAGCCCAGACCTAATGCCGGGTCATCACTACCAGCCCACCAGCCACAACATCCCCAGTTTGGGGCTCCTGTGCTGTAAAAGCTGTCAATGTAATAGATCTGTGGCTACAGAGGAGGCAAATCTGTCAGGTTTTTTCCTGATACGTCAGAATATCTGTGGAGCATACAGGTGGTGTACAGGACTGTGCTTCCTTCCACCACTGATTTGATCTGGACAGAGATACTGGTGGATTTCAGCCAGCAGGATGGAATTTCAGCGTGGTTTCGAAAGAAGAACTCCTGGAGAGTGACAGTTTTAATTGAAATTCCTCCATTCAATCCATAATACTGTTTTTCCAGCCCCAATTCTCCCTTACCTCTCCCACCAACTTGGTCAATGATTTCTATGCTGTCTCCACCCCTTTGCAGAGGCTGAGAATGGCCATGGTGCCCATTGTGCAGCTTTATGGTTCTAGTTTTTATATTTATGAATTCTGAGGAATTTGTAGCAAACCAGCACTACTGTGTCACTGGTGTCAGCTGCTGAAAAAAGGCAAACATCCTGACTCTTGATCACAGTGTTACACACTGTAAGCAGTGCTTACAAATGACACATGTGTTAGTGGCTGGCCACATATAAATGTCTGAAGATAAAACCATAGTCTGTCATTACCTCAGCTGGCTTTTCCCTCCCAGATGCATCTCTCCTGCCTGTGTGCCATCTTTCCTGAGCAGATAGGCTTTTGTGAGGCTCAGCTGTCCCAAAAGTCTCCCAGAGACTGTGGGACTGGCTGTGCCACAGGTCACATCAGTGTCCCAGCAAGGGCACCTGGGGCTGTAGGAGGCCTTACATACGTCACCCTAATGTAGGTATTGCTGAGGCTGCTGTAAGCCCAGCTGTGGGAACAGGGATCATGAGACCTGGAGCACCCCCAGGACTGCACCTGAATGGAAAGTGCCTCTTGTCTCCAGCTCTGTGGAGATGTTGCAGTTGATGCTGGTGAGGGACAAACCATGGCTTCTGTACACATTGTAGTGTTACCCCAGACTCCAACTACAGTGAGCCACTCACTCACTTTCCAATCCCTTCTGCACCCCATGAGATGGGGAAGAGAATTGGAAAAAGGTAAAACTCATGGGCTGAGATCAGAACAGTTTAATAATTGAAATAAAGTAAAATATAATAATAATGAAAATGAAAAACGGAGAGAGGAATAAAATCCAAGGGGAAAAAAACAAATGGTGCCCAATACAACTGCTTACCACCCGCTGACCGATGCCCCTCCCATGCCTGAGCAGAAATTGGCAACTTCTGCCGAGTCCTCCCAGTTTATAGACTGGGCATGACATCCTGAGGTATGGAATATCCCTTTGTCCAGTTCGGGTCAGTTGTTCCGGCCATGCTCCCTCCCAGCTTCTTGTGCACCTGCTCCCTGGCAGAGCATGAGAAACTAAACAGTTCTTGACTTAGGGGTCAGCACTACTGAGCAACAACTGAAAAATCAGTGTGTTACCAATGTTATACTAAATCCCAAACACAGCACTAGTAAGAAAACCAACTCTATCCCAGCTAACCCAGACCACACAATATGGTTTCAAGTTGACTTTCAGATCATCTGAGATAAGGAATTGGGTGATAAAACAGGATAACTTCCATAACAACATCACTCCAAAACTGGAAGAGATGTCTACAAATGATAAATACTCCATCTGGAAAGATTTATATGGAAGTCCCACTGGTTTCATTATGTAGTTACTGTTATTGATTGGTTTGACTGACTTAATTTGCCTTGGAGGAAACTATCAATTTTAAAGCATCAGAGTTCACCAGTAATGTTGATAACAGAGATATAAAGAGTAATTAGGGACAGTGCAAGTGCAACCAAGAGTGGGTCCTGTGGTGGCTGAGGCAGTGGCAGCAGTGCGGGCAAATGCAAAACATGGCTGCGGGCAAAGGATCGAAATAGAGGAAATGCGTTACAAGGCAGACTGCTGCCAGAAACCATTAAGTTCATTTAAAATAAATTGAAGAGAGTTAGGCTTTTATAGGTAAAGCCATTATTCCAATTAGTCATGCTAGGCTATAGAAGAGCAAACAGGACACCAGGAGGTGTTACCAGCAACCATATAGACAAAAAGTGATGTTGTCACCTCAAACCACTCAGACCAGCACAGCTGAGTCTGGGGTGAAGATTGTTTAATTAAAAAGAAAACAAAACCTTTGGAAGCTACTGCCTTCGAAAGGATGCTTTATAGATCCAATCAGGCTGCATGTGTTTATAGATGAGTGTTGGGCAGTTACATTTTGACTGAGCTGTGTAGTGATTTTCTAGGTATTGCACAGCAACGTTTTGTTTGATGTTCCTTGCTCTGGTCAGCAGGGACGTTTGGTTGGTTCATGGCTCTGTTTAAGCAGGTCAGGATGGTCTTATCAGTTGAGACTGCTGATTCACATTTTCCCCTCTACTAAAGCAATTCAGGGCAATTCCAGGGGCTCCAGTGCTGCTTTGGTGAATTGTCACTGCTGTAAGGAGAAGGATATGGTTACTGCTGGCTCTGACAATGAGTCTGGTGGGAGCAGGTGTCTGGCGTGATAACAAGGTGTTCCTTTGTCACATTTGTCACTGGTATAAACCCTATCAAGCAGAATGTCTGATGTTTGGCTCCTGAGACACAGATTTATGTTTGCAAAGTGGAAAGATTCAGAACAATGCAATATTTTTTGGAAGTTGTACAAGAGATGCTCATATGGATGAGACACCAGTCAAATACAGTAACAGTTGAAAAAAAAAAAGTGGATGCAAGCCAAGGACAGCTCCTTTCCTTCAACATAATAAACTGGAACTCGGTGCTAAAATAGAACCTGTGAAAAGTACAGAATAAAGGTATTGGCCTAACAAGTCTATAAAGAAATACATATAAGTTGCTATTATAAAACATGCTGGCACTATTAGGAAAACATTTAAAGTAGATTTTGGCTCAAGAATTTGGAAATAGATTTTTTTTTTATATATTTCAGCAACACAGTAACTTATTAGCATTTTCTATTTCTATTACTGCTGGTCCCCGTTTACTGTTACGAAATCTACTTGCCTTGGAGCACTTAGTGCCGTGCTGCTCTCTATGGAGCACTTAGATTTCAGCAGTAAATTGTCTTCTCACCCCTTCTGACAATGGCCTGAAACCACCAACACGCTGGAGACCAGGGTCTCACCACCCCATTCCCCTGACTCATGGAGCCAAATCACACATTGCACAAGGGACTCATTCAGTATCCTGGGAATTATTCTATAGAGAGGGGATATTCTCTTCCCTGTGCTCCACAATTTCCATATGTGTAGCTCTTGTTAGGTTTAATGAGACCGGTACTCATAAATCCCTGCGATGAAATTATTACCCTAAGTGGGTTCTAACAAAAGGCTGCTCAAAAGTTTTGATTAACAATCGCTTTAAAGAGGAACATTAAAAGAGAGATAAAGCAAAAATATATCCTCTTGCAGAGCAAATTTTCAAAAGTCTGTTCATTATTGGTTCACTTCTGCAAACCTGTGTTTCTAGGTGTGAAGGGCTTGCTTCAGTAAATATTCACAAATGTAGGTATAAAGCACTTCTTAGGTAAGCACCTAAAAGCCCTAACCTGAACTGTTTCATCTGAATCCCCATTTGTGTATGTAATTCAAATGTGAACTTGCAATAAATTATTGTTTTTGGAACTGTAAAGAAAATTCATTTAAATTTCTCATATGGGGAAAAAGGTTATAAAACCCATGCTTCCTATCTCAAGTGTGAGTCACTTCAGCACAGTGATACCCTCTGAAGAATGAGGTTGCTGTATTCAGGCTCTGGTTGTATCCTGACCACAGAGGGACTTACGGATTTTAGTGACAGACTTTATTAGGATGTTATACACTTATCTGGTTTTTTTCTAGTGTTCTTATTAACATGTGGATGGTATTTTCCCCCCAGCATTGCAGATAGTGAAAGGATTTATTATATATTAGTGAAGCAGTAGTAATAATAATAGTGAAACAAACACCTGACTTCAAGAGAGATAAAGGTAACACATTGCTGGGTGGAAGAATATATCTGTCAGTTGCTGGTCTTTTCTTTCTTCATACTATTTAATAATTTATCAAACCATCCTGACCCTTAATTGATCACAAGGGCTACCAAGCGCTTTAGCCGTCTGCTACACTCAGTCAAATGAGATGTGTTTTTTCCTGTGAAGCAGAACGAAATCACCCCCCAAAAATCAATCAGCAACAGTGTATTTTAGCTGGGTGGGTGCAGTTCACTTAGGGCCATATTCTGCACTTTTACTCCCATTGAAAGGAACTTGCATGGGTAATTTAGTTACCTTTAGCTGCCTACTTGCTTGGGTAAAAACTGCATGAGCTCATAACTGTACATTTGTGTTCATGCTTCAGAAATTATAGTTACCACTCCAGATATTTCTTTACTCCCAATGGTCCCTTTTAACACAGATTATTGATGTTTTTCTAAAATATTTTTGGGATTTAAAAAAAAAAAAAAAAGAAGACAAAACCCACCAAAAACAGGAAGCGATTTGATTTTCTTCTCATCACTAGTTCTAAAATTTAAAGACTTGCGTTGCAGGGTCCTGAAAGTGGTTCATAACAGTTTAAGGATGTTGCTCAAATATTCTTCCAATAACTAAAACCAAGCCATTATTTCACTCTCTGTAGCATTCAGTGAAAACATCTATTTCATTTTTACATATGTTTGCAGGTAAGGCTCAAAAAGGTCCTTTAAACATCTGAAGATACACAGGACAAAGGGAGGTTCCTACCTTTGAAAATGCGGTCTGAAAACTGCAGCTTCAGCAGATGCAAATAGCACTTTATGTCTATATACATTCAGATTTTAAGCTAAAATGTTCCTGAAGGCCTCCGCTTGGCTTTCTGTGAGTTCAGGTCTTGCCAGCCACCAGTCCGACTGTGCTGCAGCCTCTACTGCATCTCAGATAATGTGGCGAAGCACATGGCTTTTCCTTGACTTGCAGGAGGACCTTGGTTCTGCAGCAGTCCTGGAGACCTGTTCTGCAGAGATTTTACTGAGAAACCAGGCTCCTTGTTAGTAGCCACAAAGTTGTCACTTGTCCCATCACTCCTTCATCTGAGCGGTGTGGTCTTACATGTGACAGGAGAGTGGGGACACTTCTCTGTATAACTGAGCTTCAGCTTCATAGAGATGATGTGCTTCTGGAAGGTAGAGACTGTGGGCAGAAACTCCCTGCAAAAGTGATAGCTTTAATTGATAATAACAAAAAACATGGCTAAGTGCATCTTTCCATTTTGGAAAAAAAAAAAAAAAATCATCCTACATTTCCCCTCAGAACAAGTCCCTGGTGCTGCATGGGGGAAACAAGTTGCAAGCCCTGGTTTGGCCACTTCAGCATGGGATTCAGCACAGGAGGTGTTTTCAGGCACAGTCCCTTTTGCATTTCTCCCTGCTTTGTAACACCAGAGAGAACTGTGCCTACCTTATGGATTTGTGGACAACCCTTTGGGATGCTAGAGCATGGATGGAGAATGTAGGCCTCCAGCTCTGTTTCCCAAGGGAAAAGATGGCTCCTAGGACTAGGTACTTTATTTTTACATAATGCAAAATCTAGTTTAAAAATGTCTGTTTCTGACTTAAGCTTATTATCTCCTAATCAGGAATTATTGCTTTCTCAAAGATCCCAGAGTTATTTGGTTCCTTGGAGCTTTTTCTTCTTGGAATTTCATCAATATTTTATGTTTGGCATTTTGCTGTCACTTTCATCTTTGACAATGGAAGCGTGTAGCAAATAATCAGTTTAGAAGCAGCAAAGCCAGAATGTGGTCATTCATTTTACACCTGTATTTAACATTCACTCTCTCGTTTAATATCATACTCCATATAATAAATAGGCAATGGTATGCTACCTGCCATCTGGTTCATCGCAGGAAATTCTGTTGAGCCTTAGCCTTAATGAAGGGTTTACCAAGGACCTTGACATGCAGATGAGCTCCTTGTACGAAGTTCTGGTTTAGAAAACTGTTTTCTAAGGAAGATATGTCATGTTGTAACACAGAACATTATGTAGTTACGTAACATAGGGTGAAAGTCAGAGTTATTGCAGATCTGTGTTTCTCAGACTTACAAAGCAGAGAATGATTTGACTCTTTCCTCCATTTATCTGCACCATTAGGCGCTTCCCAAGCTCTATCAGTAGAAAAGATCATCTTTTGGCTTCCAGGGGCCCAAATGGGAGAATCGCTGCTATAATCTATTGTTCTCCCTTTTGGTGAAGCTACACAACAAGGTGAAAGTAATAATGAGTTCAGGATCAACACCTGAATTTGGGCATTTGTGGACCACCTGAATCAGCATTTCCACATCTCGCTCACCTTCCTGTATGCCATCTTATAAAAGAAGCAAAATATTTCCCTGCATTGGCTGTTACAGCCCTACTAGTGGTTCTGATTATCAATAAAATAATTTTAAACATTTAAAGATTGAAGTTATGTATTTGTCATCTGACTTTACCTAAGCTTTTTCTTTCACTATTTTTCTCTATCCCTGCATTTCTTGCATTAATTTTATCCCTTGAAATCTACCTCTTGACACAGAAGTTCTTTGATTCAGTGACTATAAATAGTGTATCTAATAGAGCTAAGCACATTTTTTTAAAGTTTACACAACAAAAACAAATGTTGAGTTCCCTCTTGAGAGGGACTGAGAATGTCTAGTTCCTCTCCTAGCAGTGCTGTTGGCAGGTACAAAGCATGTCTGGGATTTGAATGGTTGTAATGGTTGCACTGATTATACTGAGACTCCTAGCCTCAGAAAATTTAGGGAATGGAGAATCTAGAAAGTGCAGATGTCTGAAACATGTCATTATGATGAGTGCACGCTGTAAAAACCAAGGCAAAAGGAGTTCAGAGAGATGCCAACGGCTTCCTTGCACGCAGCACATTTTAGAGCTCTGGATGGGTACCTCTCACAAAACTTTGAACATTTCAGTATTCATTAGGTCATATGGAAACACTTGATTTTTTGCTAAAGTGTTTATAGAGTTTTGTACAGGAAGATCTTAAAATTTTACCTTAAGATTATTAGTGTTGTAAACACTAGACTTGAATGTATATAGTCGCACTGGTCACCAGGGTGTGAGGGAGACAGTATAATAATAATGATATGCAATATAGACGATATTGACCTGAGCCACTCTGAAGCTGTCAGAGGTACATGCAGGATACAGTTTTGTTCTTAGAGCTGCTGTAGAATCAGGCTTGTCTCATAGAAATTTAAATTTTTTGTGGCAGAATCTTGTTTCACATCTGTCCTTTGATTTGCTATGGGGCAAACATGCAGTCTGAGAAGCAACTTACCAGTTTGGAGAGGGGCTGGAGAAGAAGGGAGGAGTTGCCTTCCATAACAAGACACTGCAAAAAGACTGGAAGAAAAAGGGTGAAATAACATTCTTTGCCCTTAATTTAGTGAGTTCTTAGTATCAATTGAATTTTCCATTGTTTTTTGCATTTTTATCATTTTTATGTTTGCCTTTTCAATAGGACCTTGGAATTTAAGCATCAAAAAGTTTTTTAATATTGCTGTCGCTCACTGAAGGTTCAGTATTTAATTGTTGTTAAATGTTCTGAAGGCTCTGAACTCCTAAAAGGAGTTGATGTACTCAGTAGAGGTCCAGCAGATGAGGAGGGTTGCTTTTATTGCAAAAATTATGACAATCAATTATTAATAAAATATAAAGATGGCATGGTGATAAAATTATAAAATTGGGATTTTGAATGATTGCTGTACTATTCATTGACTTTTTTTCTGAAAAAAAAATTTGAATGAGTTTTTTTTTCATTGTTTAGAAGTTATTCTAGTCACTGCAAAATTGTTCTTTTTTTAAACTGTAAATCAAAGGAAATAGAAATTCTCCACAGATGTTGTATGTGTTTGATGTATTAGACACATTTTTGCACTATACTGCCTGAAACCTAGGGAATTCATTAACTCACAAGTTGCTGCCAAGGGGGGAAGCCGTCACATTTCCCAAGCTGGTCTGCCTGTCCCCTGGCTGGGGGATGTGTTAGGGCAGCCTTTGTCCTCCCTTGTATTTGTCTGGCTCTGGAGAAAGGGGAATTTCTTCAAACTGAAGGGCTGTTCCTGCTTCTCCCCTGACAGCATCTGTTATTTAATTAACCTGATAGCCTGTGGCTTGCTGTTTCCCATTGTACAGCCAGGGATGATGACAGATGAGAGCTGGTGCTCTGCAGCAGCCCCAAGACCCCAGCCCACAGCGCTGAAGTCACTGGCTTCAGCACAAACTCCAGACAGAGGGACAGGCTTCAGGAAAGAATCAGAGTTACCACCTTTCACCCTGGGCAAAGCAAAGCAGTTGTCTAACTAGCTTTTGCTCTGTGAGGGCATATTTTTGCTCTCTGGGCGTATTTTTGGACACTCTGTCCCAGCAGAGCACTGCTGCAGGACTTCAGCAGTGACAGCAGGGCAGTGAGCCTAGGCACCAGTCAAGTGGGATTCCTTGAGGATGTTACTGCCACCCCTCTCAATTAGCCAAGAAAGGTAAATAAAGCAATACAGCATGGCAAGAGATGGCCAAACCTCATCTGTATCTAGTCTCTTGCAATAAAGAGGAGTCAGTAAAATACCATCTCTCTGGATTTCCCTACTACTGATCTCCAGAAAAGAGGCTCCACTCGGGGAGCTTGAGCCTTCTCTGTGACTATCCTGACACGACAAGCTTCAGCATCATTTGGGGATTTGTGCTGTGACTGTGTGAATGACAGAAAATCTCTTGTGTATTCTCAGTGGGGAACTAACTGAAAAACCCTGAACGAGGAGGTTGTGGTTGTTTGTAAAAGGTACAGGCATTGCTACCATCACCTGCTGCCTCCTGTCATTCCTGGGATGGATCACTTAAATTCACTGTGGCTCATTTCTCCCACCAAAAAATTGAAGCTGGTTTAGAATTTCATAGCCCTGGGGATAAATAACATCCATAACCTTGAGCTATGGTCTGTCATCCTCACTGGTACCTGACTGGGATTTCAGACATTGCTTTTGGTCTATAAAATGTGGAATGGTTTGCTTGTGAGACAGCCCCCATTCCACACAAGGTGCTGCTGGCATCCAGTCCCTGGGGACACCAGGTGGAGCAGTGTGTTTCCAGTAGGAAGAATTCATTCCCCTCCTTGATGTAAATCTCTCACTTGCAAACTCCTTCCACCTCTGGATCTGTGGGGCCTTAGCAGAAATTGCTGCATTCACATTACAAGAGAATTACTGAAAACCCAGTAATAAAGGATTCTGAGAATCAGAGATGGGTTTTATTTCTCTGTTCTTGTTTGAGCTGCAACAACCAAATTTGCGAAATACCAGACACTATAAGCTTTGAGATGCAATCACCAAATAGCTGACTGTGACATTTTTGAGCACAGTGGTGCCTGGTCCCAATGCCTTTTTCTTTTGATCCTATTAGCAGTGTTTCAGCCCATGTCACTGTTTTCTGAAACGAAGGTTCAATATTTGAAGTAACTAGGAACAAGGCATTCTCTTCTGATAACTGCATTTAAAAGAATAGTTTGATCATTTACTCTTTCATGTACTAGGAGTAAAGGTATAGTGATCCATTCTGGTAAGATTGCCTTCGTTTAAGCCAAAGAGTGTCAAACAACCAAGTTTGCACTACTTTGTAGGAAACTACAAAAGGGTTCCCAGGGGAAAAAGATTGCTGTCAGGCATTATTTTATATTAAAAATACAGTTCTTTTGTCTGATGATGAACTGCACTGAATTCCAGAGGGAGAGATTAATAGATGACATTTACATTCATTCATGTATTAGAGGCATGTATGAAAAAGAAATAAAAAAAAAATCAAAGGAATGTGTACTGGTAAAATTGTGGAAGGTTGCTGCTTTTGTTTCAGATCAGAAGAATTCGTGAATCCAGAGCTTATCTGTTTTTTCCAAATAGATGTCTACTAAGAGATAATACCTTTCTCTAAGAGCTTCATTTTTCTTATTAAAATAGAACCTTTTTTGTTGCTTAAAGTGTTATTTTCTTTTAGATCTGTAATGGGCGTAAATGAGGTAATGGAATAACTGATTTACAGTAGTTGTGATCCAGCTCCTCCTTCAAAAATGCAAATAATTCCTCTGGTATTGGCCTCATGAAGACTAATAGCAGAAAATACATAGAGGCTTGCAGTAAACGCAAAATCAGCCTTGGCTCAGGCAGAGGCCAGCTCCAGTATATTCATTGGCATTAATTCTAATTACTTGATGGCATACCCCTGGGGTTTTTTCATTCCGTGTTGCCATGATGAAACACATGGCAGATGCATTTCTCAGTCTGTTAGCACCTTGCAATGAGCCATTAACACGTGTTACTGTCTTCTTCCTCTGTGTCTTTCTCCTAGGAATTATGTCTGACCACCAGTTTGGAAACCAGTTCATGTGCAGCGTGGTTGCGTCCCATGTGAGCCATCTCCCAACCACAAACCTCAGTTTTGTTTGGATTGCTCCACCTGCAGGGACGGGCTGTGTCAACTTCATGTACGTATACATGCAAAGCTGTGAGCAGATAATCACTCCAGAGATAATGAAACGATCTAACCTGCTCACACTGTCTGGATAAAAGAGTCAGACACAGTACACTGGCAAGTGTAGACTTTAATTTGAAGTAAGAATGCTGAGTTCTTCCTGGCTGAAGAGTTTCTGTGCATATTCGGACTTCTTATTTTCAAAGCATGTAGGAACTCTAGCATTTAACAGAGATGGATGCTTCCTAGTCATTAATCATATCATTGATCCTTTAAGTATATAGCTCATTTGCACTGACGCAGTCTTGTAACTATTGCATTTAATATGAGTTAGAACATCACACAAATGTATTACTCATATTGTAAGCATCAATATAAAATGCAAGTATTTGAGAGTAGTATACTCAAGTATTTACTGTTCCTAATTATAAACACTCTGAACTTCTGATGAACCAAGAATAACCAAGAGGGTTTTATCGCTAATTTGTTTTAAAGACATAAGTTACCATTTGATGATTTAGTACCAAATAAAGTTCCAACAAAACAGCTTAACTTGAATTATTAGTATACATACTACTGTATTTTACTGTCAAGTAATTTCTAGTTATTTGTCCCAGAATTTTGGTAGACCAGATTTGAGAGAGAAAATACCCCCAGAATGCAGTCAAAAGTAGAAAATGTTTCAAGTTTGACATTTTCAAAGGAAAAAAAGGCAGACTGCTCTCTAATTCAATAACTGAATAACTGCAACATTTCAGAGAGCTTTTCTGTGTTTCTGTAACTGTCCTGTTGTCAGAACAAGCCTTCTTCTGAGTATTATTCCCTTTCAATCTATACTGGGAAGCAGCAGGTAAGTGCCCTACGTAATCAAGTTGTTTTACTGTTGTAAAAAATAAAAAATGAGTGACTGACTTCTTTGAGAACATAAGTTGCTGATGGTGAGCACAGTACCTGGAGATTGATTTACCTATGGCTTTGATATTTCCCCTTACCTACATAATGCACTTTTTTTACCTATACTGTCAGGATACATTATTTATTAGCTGTGATGACAATGTCAAGACGTTTATATTTCTAGCTCTCTCTTCTTCTAAACATCTAACAGTAAATTGGGAAAAAAATAGTTTTGATGAGTGGTAACTAAATTGTGAGAGTGTATTTGTTGTATATACAACAGTTGTGTATACCTTGAGGTAATCTGTCAACTATGGAGTTTATACATCCTTTAATTCCTTTCTAAAAATAGTTTCCTTTGTTGATCAAGTTGAAGCAGCTAAAATTTGTTCTTTGAGCTGCCTGTACATCTTCTCTGTGTACTCTTGCTTACTCTGTTCCTTTCTTGAATTTCTTGGTTTTCCTGGTATTCAAGAAATAATTGTTGAATTTTTGGTCCTAACTTGCACAGTGACTGTGAACGTATTTGTTATGAGATGTGACCCTCCGTTGTAAGTTTTGAGGTCAATTTCTAACCAGTCATTTGTTTTCCTGTGGGTGATTTTTCCCATGGCTTTGTATCGGGTTTTTTGTTCATGTTTGCCGTTGTTGAAGAAGAGCTGATAACTCTACAGAAATACAAATACTACTCTGAATGCTGATTCTCATTTAAGTGAAATTAAAGGGATATTTTCTAAGGCAGTGAGTGCTTTCCTGTCTTGAAATCCATGGAAGATTCAACATTGCCTTCAGTGGAAACAGAGTTAGACCAGCATCGAACAGTTTTGGAAATCAAACCTGTAACTTCCGGTTTAAGTCATGATCCACCTCTTTGGCATTAGCACCCCTTGAAAAAAGGTGGTGTTCACATTATGTTAATGAAGTCCTTAGCCATGCATAGCAGAAATCTGAATTTATTGTTGACTATGTAATTTGCACCATGGGTGTAAACCTACATCTGTCAGGGCCGAGAGGTCTGATCCTGCAGTGAGGAGCCCAGCACCACAGCTGCTGCCAGGGTCCCCAGCTCAGTCTTGGTGGCTTTGCAGAATGTCTCAACCCATGGTGTAAGGATGCTCCATGGGTGGTACTGTTTTGTCTTTGAGGATGAGCAACATGATGCAGTTACATCAGTTTGTTTTCCCATAGAACAAATTCAGACCAGAGTGGAAAGGCTCAGCTTCTCTGAAGTTGGTGTTTACTCCAGGATCTCACTTGTCTGCAGGAATACTGTGTAAACATGATCATCAGTTGAAGGAAATGTAAAGAGAAGAAATATGTTTTACCTCTAATCCTCCTCCTCAATTTTTCTTCAGCTGCCCACACTTTCTTGCCTCAGCTGGTGTTTCCCCTGCTTACTAAATCACAAGTTGCAGTAAACAAAGCCATTTTTGTGGTGCAGTGTTAGTCTACCCACCTTACCCAGTTCCCTGAATACAACAGTTCCAGAAGAGTCTATCTTGTTTGTCTCCCTTTGTGCCTTTATAGAAAATAATAAACAAGCTTTTTTAACACTTTAAATTTAGTATAAAGTTTAAATTTAATATAGAGTGTATTTAATATATAAATTTAATTAATTTTTGTTTAACTTAGCATAAATTGAAAGTATTTACAAAAGATACGTGAAATTATAGACTCTGACAACAGTGCAGTATAGGTAACAGCTTCCTACACTGTTTGTTGCCAATACGTCTGTGATTCAGATCAGCTCATTAGTCTTTGACCTCTCTGGGGATGGATAATAAGGTTATTAATTAGCATTAGCTTTGACGTGCAATTTTTGAGTGTTGGTACCTCTCCCTGGACAGTTCTCAGGAGGAGCTGGACAAAGGTCACCAGGCAAATCTCTCACAGGCCAATGCACAGATAGCTTTTATTAACTGCACACACTATTGACCTGTTCTGGGTTCCACTGGAATGGTGGAATTCTGTGGATGAGACACAAAGTCACCCTGTAGACATTATGGGCAAAATTCCCTTTCATTTCTTCTGTGCTTTTTGGTGTGCTCTTCTAGAGCTCAGTCCTGAAAAAGACAGAAGCCCTAAGATACAAGATTCGTGCAGTGATGCTGTCAGCCTGTTCTTTCTTGTAGCTCTTGTGTCCATTGGTAACCAGACATGATAAAGGGGTTGAGATATAAAGAGACTAAGTTTCATAAAAACCAGTAGCCAGGCAGACCATTTATATCACTAAATTTGGACATTCCCAGGAACAATCCTGCCCGCTACAACATAATTTGTTTATAAACTGCCAGAAATATTCCTGCCATAAATCTGTCAGTTCCCAGTCCACCCTGCATTTCCCAGTCACGGTGAAGGAGGATTGCTCCTGGCCACACTTAGGTTACCAAAACAGCCAGTGAGGGACACACAAGGTATTGCTGTGTTGCAGGAAGAAATGCTGTGGGGAGGGATGTGGGGCACAGTTCTGCAAGGAAGATGGGCTTATTTCTGCGTATGTGAGATGCAGGGGACAGCAAATTGGGATTCACACCAGCTTGCTAGCACAGCACTCAGCTCCTTTCCCACCCCACTGGAATATTCCTAATCTCTGCAGTATGTTGTAGTTCAGTTATTTCCATTGCACACAGTGCTGTGCCACTGACAGATCTAAATGTAATGTTACCTGATGGAGCTTTGCATCTGTCCTTGGCTCAGTATTTCACTCAAAAAGCTTTCTCTCCAGTTTCACCAGGAAAAGGGATGGTGTAGAGCCCTGTGCTCCATGGGGAAAGGTGGCTGGAGCCAACCTATTTTTGTGCAAAATGAGGCAATAGCCATTTTTTCACACTAATTGTTTGCAAACTTATTTTCGCTTGGTTGGGGTTTTTTTCCTCAAAGTACCTTATTATAGCTACGAAATAAATATTAAAAGTATCTTTTTATGAAATACACTTCTAAGACAAACACTGAAAGCTGCTGGTGTTCCTGTGGTACACCTTGGTGTAATCCTTTAGTGTGTTTTCACCATAGATACCTCCAGCTGAGTTGAGGAAATAAAAGCTAAAATGCATCATTTATTGCAGAATAGTTTTCTTAGTAATAACTTAGGACTATGTTAAACAGGCATTGAGCACCAGGGCTTCCCAAGCAAATTGCCAGGATCTGTAAATCTGACTCTTTACCACCACAAAATGGTAGGTCCTCCTTTACAGTAACAAGTAATTTCTCTGATTGTGTGCAAATTTGTAAAATATTATCTTCCTAATCCTTCAGCTAGGTTTCACGGTTTGTAATTTCTGCTCTAAGCTCACACTAACCTAGTTAAAGCTCAGCCTGACAGCAGGGATAATAATGGCTGTTAAGCAGGCTGGCGTGCTGGGCTGCATCTTAGGTTGTTAAGCCTGTTGTTTTATAGATGGCTTAACTTACTAGTTTGCAAAAGTGATAAAGCTGACCTAAATAGCAAAAGCATATTGTGTTTTGACCACCAGCAGGGTTTATTGCAGAATTTCTGGCTAGTACATTAAGTAGAATTGTAGGCTGTAGAATGTACCTAGGAAAATAAGTATTTTTCTTATGTAACCATTTATGTTAGTCATTGAACAGGTGTTTAATTGCTTGTGTCTATGTATTCCCTATAACGTCTATTAACAGAAGACTGGACTTCTGTGAAGCTATCTGCCTGAGTCTGGAGGCACAGTCTAATAAGCTAGTAAGTACTAAAAGGCCCAATCACATATTATGTGACACCTAATTAGCACAGCTTATGGTGCAAGCAGCTCAGTAGGAATGGGAATAGCTGTGGTGGTGTCTCTGTACGAAGACAGAGGTAAGAGAGTGGTGGTGGCTGAGGCAGGGCACTGGCACATCGCTTCTGTTGAGGCAGGAGCAACTGATTCTCAGCACAGCTCCTGGAAAAAGTCTGGGGACTGAATGATGAGGCAGACAGCTGAACTGTTGGAAGAAATTTTCAAGAAAGGAGATGTGTTTTTCACTGAGAGTATGCCTCTTCCCATAATCACCTCAAGTTACAACTCCTGTCTGGGAAGTTTGAAGCACCCTGTTCCAGAACCGGTCTTTTCATGCCCATGTGTTTAAGCCTGTTTCAGGAACTGGCAATGGTGTTAATGTATGAACTCAAAATATCATGCTGTACAAACACTACAGAACATAAAGACTGTGATTGAGAGACTTGGTTACCTATTTAAAGCATTTCTAGAAAACGTATGATAATAATTATGGAAATATTGAATAAACATCCAAGAAGATTACATGTTCTACTGTATTAGTCCTCTTGCCAGGGTGGGAAAGGTCTATATTGTCTGAAGGAACCACATTCCCCTGGTAAACCACTTAGCTAAACTGTCATTTAAGACACTGTTTACTGTGGTTTTTTCAATTGTTTGAAAGAAGTACAAAGGATAATCTTCAAGATTAAGTACACAATTATGTTTGTACACAATGATAATACACACAAGTAATAACATAAAAGTAAACAGAAAATAGCATCTATTGGAAATGAGGTCCCTTAAGTCCCTTGCATTTATGTATAATTAACTCCTATTTATATGGTCATGTCCGTTTTTCTCCCTCAGGTTCTTACAGTGACTCAGAATTGTACACTGAAATACATTGTTGTTCACAGCATCCTAGTTGCTGCCACGATTCGAAATCTGCATTCAGTTGAGGAGTGTGCCGTAACACATATGGAAACCTTAATGTACGGATAGCCTTGACTTTGGGGTTTTGTAAAGAAGCAGCTCCCAGCTTCAATAAGTGCTGCATTTCTCTTCCAACTCTTTACTGCAACAAAAGGGTGAAGCAGGATGTTTCATAGCACTCTTTGTGATATTGGTGTGACTCTGAGTGAGGGATTGTACAGGCAGCACCAAATAAGAGACCGTCATTGTTTACAGTCAGAGTAGTTCCAACATTAGCCTAGTGTTGCAGTCATTTTTATTTTTCCATATTGCTTATAACTTATGCCTTGTACAAAAAAAAATCATCAGTAATTGTTCCTTGCTGGTGTGTCAGTCTAGTGGAACTATGAAGAAAAATTACTCCTTTGCTTGGTTTTCCACTTCCCTGGGTAGAGGCATTGTTGTGCCGTCAATCAACATTATGTGTAATATTCTGAAAATCACGAGCCAATATTTGATTCCTATCTTGGCTCTGCTCTCAGGTCCCATTTTGATGCGGTGCCCAGATTACCTCCTTCATCTTCTATGTTTGTTAATTTCCAGTGAAATGCAAGCACTGTGCATGGAATAATTGTGGGTCCTCCAACTATGACCCCAAACAGCAAAGACTCATCTGACTATGCAGAATTAGATTTAACTTGTCTGTTAGTTTTGTCTTAGTTTTGTCTGTTTTATGTAAAGCAGGCAGAGGTGACCAATGAGAAATTGTGGGTGTTTTCAGAAACTTTTTTAGCAGAAGATGGTAACACAAAGGCTATTGTGATAGTGAGTATTCAAAAGTGTTCAGAGCAAAGCAAGAAAACCATGAGAGAGAATGAAAGCTGGTTGCACCTAATTTTCCTGTCCTTAAGGGGGGTTTTTGGTTGTTTTCAACTGGATATAGGATATGTAGCTATCTCCAGGTAGGTATTTATGTGAGCTGTGTGTCTGTAACTCCCCTGAGGGTTAATGGGTGTGCAATGTGGTTCCATAGACATCCAGGCCTGACATTCAGTGCTACATCTAGGGAGAGGTACTTGCAGGGACAGAAGCTCTCTACTAGCTTCCTTAGGATATTTCAAATTATTTTAATGCTTCTAGGCAGCAGAATTAAGTCCTAGATCTCCACTGACCAAAATGGATCACTAGCCACATAGTTTGCTTGTAGACCTTTATATAGGCACGTATTTTAAGATTTTTTTAAAATGTGAATAGGAATATCACCCAGACAGACTCAACTGCCTAAATATAAGCATCCTGTACCAAGTCATGAAAATGAATTTTTCGTCCCCGACACCCTCAACAGTAAGTAAATTTGTGTCAAGAATTTCCAATGAGTAGGCTGCTCAACAGTTGAAATCTGCTGTCGGGTAAGAATAAAAATGGCAACTTTGTAAAGTTCATAAAATCTTGCAATTATTTTCCTTTTTCCTTGGAGGTGAAATCTGTTGTATAATATTCTCTCAGATGACTGATACTTCTACTAAGAGCCCACTTTAATGAGAGGACTGCTCAGTTTTTAAGTTTTTCTCCAAGTTTGCAGAAAACTGTCCATTTGTGATTTTAGACTCCTCACGCTGTGTAGTAGGTATAAGAAAAGCAGAACTAACAAAGCCAGAAAAAATGATTATGTGAGCATATACTTAAAGTAAAAGCACAAGAAAATTCTATTGGTGTTGAACTTAATTCCAAAGACAAGCAAGAAGCATAAAATGCTACTTCTGTCAATGTTGTGTAATGCCGGAGTAGAAAGGGCAATATTATACAATATTAGGATGGTTTCTTTTCTTTGTGTGATGCAAATTTATTGTATCATGTACTTGTAATGTATGATAGCAGAAGGAAGCTCAGTATAGCCTTTGGCTTCTCTGTTAAGATTTTGTTGCGGCTTCATTTAGGACTCTGGCACCTCCTGCATGAAATAAAATGAAATTTAGTAATTTTCTACTGGTATTATCTAAATAATAAAATGGTCATGGTGAGAATTACTTCCCTTCTTACAAATGTTCATATAGCAGTGATTAGATTTTATTTTCTTCCCTTTCTGCACAACATTCTCATTATTTTTGTGCATGAGACCATCAATTCACAATCTGTGAATCAGTTATCAGTAATTGTTTTTAAAATTCTCTCTTGAATTTTGATAAAAATATTTCTGAAATTTAACCTCAGGATGATTTTTCAGAATGTATTTTAGTTCAGCAACAGCATAAACCTTTGTTTCATTCAAAGCATTGCTTTGTCTTCCCCTCTTCTCAAAATGGCTTAATTTTGAAAACATGACTGGAGTACAGAACATATTACACACACTCCCAACACTTTGTTTCCACCGACAGGTTTTCCTCTGTATCAGAACAGTTGAATGAAATGTCTTTTGGCTAGAAATAATTGATCAATAACAAACCTTTCAAAATGACATCCTAGAAGAAATATGCTTAATGAAGTAGCCACAAACCAGTTTTGGGGAGTTCATTTGGGAATGTTAGCTATAGAAAGAGTGAGCACTAAACATACATGGAACCATTCTCTACAGGTAAACATACAGTGCATAAAACACCAGTACAGGCGTGGGCAGAGGACGATTGTAAGAGATGCTATAGGAAGATAAATTTCAGTACTGCAGATGAGCCTGTACAACTAAATACCATGTCTGCATGGAAGCCCCTGGTAACTCTGGAATGTCTCCTGGTGGACTGACAGAGCCTGATCATTTCAATGCCATCTCTTGAGCAGATGATGTGTCCAGTGCATGAATGAGCTGGAGTTAAGTGCATTGTCTTGTTTTTGGGAAGTCCTTGACTTCTTGCAAGGGACTATTGCTAAATGACTTGGTGAAGAGCTCGATCCTGCAGGGTGCTGAGCACTGCCCTTGATCCAGCAGAGCAATCATGCGTGTTCATGCTGTCATCAAAGGCACAGACAACAATTTTCATATTTTTTAAATTTCATGCTTTCAGATTATTTGTTTGAATCTTGCTTTGTTTGTGTACACAGGCAAGGACATATAAGGATATTCTGACCATATTCTCAGTTCACACAAATTAACTTACTTTTCTCACCTTGTTTGTTTGGATGAACTTTAATAGACTGATTTACAAAGTATTATGTAGATGTGATGTAATATTCAGCAAGGAAAAAAATTCTCCCTTTGTCTGTATAACAATGGTCTCCTCACAGCTTTTTCTAGCAAAAGTTTAAAAGCAAAAAAGAAAGAATGCCTAAACTTGAAGATAACAAAAACATTTGATCAGCTTTTGCTGCCCTCCGGCTGGGAAAATTTGAATTTGAGTATCAGAATGACCGTGACCTCAAATTAGCTGACAGAATGAACACTGTTGCACGCAAGAGTTATCACGTAGAGGAAGGCTTGAGGATGCTACACTAATTCAAATAATAACATATTTTTATTTAAAAGCATATTACTGAAGTATTTCACATACCATTTTGTGGCTCTTGTTGCTGATTAATGGCTGTTTTCATTACATATTTACCAAGTACAATGGCACTGTAACATTATGTTTTAGGGTTGATGGTGTTGTTTTCCTTATTGTTTTGGAGTGGCTTGAATAGTTTTAGTTCTTACTAGAAATGTAACAAATACATTTTCTGTTATAGCCTTCCAAATATCCCTCTTAGATCAACGTAAGCTGTTTAGCTCAAGTAGTAATGTAAATTCACTTGAGCCATTTTCTGTGAAAAATGCATTTTTAAAGTCTTAAAGAGTAAGAAGCTCTTCAGCAACCTCTGTGATTTCCCACCCAAACAGGGAAGAGTTTAAAATAACAATTTTGAAGAAATGAATGATAGAAGAAAGTCAATCTCTGTCTTTATTTTCAGTGCTTCACTAGTCTGAGGTTGGATTTTGCCCACATTGAACACATTGCTGCAGTCAGGAACTCAAAACATGCTGCACAAATGCAGCCAGCTCCTATCACCATCAGTGTTTATGCAAAGCATTATAACTGATGTGAACAAATTGCTTTGCAGACCCTACTTACGCATTCAAAGAGCAATGTCCTAAACATCCTAAAATACAAAAAATAAGCACTAGAAACACTCCCAATCAATATCACAGACAGTTTGGCAAAGCAGTGAAGATGTCAGGGCCGTAATTTGAACGATGGTTTTAACACGCAAATAGAGAGAGAATATGTATGGTGAGTTAAGCTGCATAAAGCCTTTCTTCTAAATCCAGATGTAGGCATTAACTCGCACATTTGAGATGGCATGCTTATTTGCTAAGTGCAAAGATGGCTAGAAAAAGGCTTTCCCGACTGATGATAAAAGCTGGAGTACTCTTTAATTTTGGTTACTGCCAAGCTTGTTTCAACAACCACAATAGTTATTTGGCTTCGTACCAAAAAGTAGCAATACAGTACTTACATGTCTATGGATCAAAATTAGATGAAAAATTGCTGTTTCTCATCTCCAAAGCCATTTGCCACACATTTTATAGGCCTCAAGATGCCTTTTGTAATATGTGATAACAGAGCCAACTGAAGCATCTGCCTGGGAAGAGATTACTTTAATTATGGACTCAATGTCCTATTTTCTGCAAGTGTTCCCCAGAGAATTTCTTACTGCTGGATGAGAGGTGTTATGATGCACATTAAAACCTACAAGTCAAACAAAAGAGGTTGTAAAAGTGAGACAAGGACACCCATAGAGACCCCAGTCTTGTATTCAGTGGCTAAAAATATAACCCTGAATTCTGTGATGATAACTTTTAAATTAATCTAACACCTGTTAAAATACATTTCTAAAATACAGACATGTAAAAAAAGAATGATAAAAAAGCTTACAATTTTTTTTCTTATCCTATTATATTTTGCAAAATTGATTGATCTATAGAAGTCTTAAAAATGCTCATGTTTTCCTTTTAATTTTTTCAGTATAGTAGTTACTAATGATGTAATGTGGAAAATGCAGCAAAGAGGTTTCTTGTTAGCTTCTATTTTTGTAACATGTGAAGTCTCTTGTCATTAAGAATTCATTTGCCTTCTGCTGTAGTATCATTTATCACAATTAACTTACTTGATATTAAAGTGGATGTGCTGTATGCTCCTATAGAAATTCTGTGTAAATCACCATTGATTTAGCACAGTTTAATGGATACTTAAAATATTTGTCATTCTCTCTTCATCAATTAGAAGAAAGCCTAGAGATCTTCATTAGCAGCTGCTGCAATGATGAGCTAAAAGTTTTTCTTTACACAAAATACGATGGAAGAGCTGTAAAGATGGCTTAAAGATGCTGTGACAGCATGTGAAGTACTGGGAAACTTCCTTAGAATTTGGAAAGCTGCCAAAATTAAAAGGGAAAATGACATCTCTAGAAGATACTGAACTTTAAAAACAAAACAACAATAACAACAAACTAAATAAGCCAGAAACTATTTGAAGTATATTTAAAACAGAGGACCATATCTACATCTTTGGTTTTGTACAAGTATTAGAAAGGTTTATTCTCATAAAACATTAGAGTAAAAGGAATGCTCATCCTTTTTAAATAATACCAACTAACATTAGGGGTTTTTCAGTTTGCTAATTTTATAGTAGCTCTCTTTAGTGAAGCCCAACAAAGTCTGAAAAGAGTGTTAAATGGTCAGTACTTCCCTGGTCTGGGAGAAGGTAGTATGGAAATTTCATAGCATAGCAAATGAAAACAATAATCTACCCTTGCAGCTTCCAGCCCCAGGAGGAGCTTGTCAGGTAGGGATCATCACATGTGTCTCTTCTTCATGGTTTCCAACACCATTTCAGGTGCCTGGGGAATACCTGCTCCAAGCTTAGTCTCTGCTGCTATACAGGCTAAGTTTATAAACCCAGTCACAGCATAATGTGCTTAGAGATACCTGACCTGCATCTGCAGGGTTGGATTTGGGTTTGGAAGTGGTGGCACCTGTTCTGTCTGGGCTGTGGGTATGCTCATTACGTCTTACAATGTAAGCTTTAGGACGTGGATGGAGAAAGCTGAAATATTGTCGGTGGCTTTTCCTGGAGCCATTCTGGGTTAGGAGGAGTTGGAGCTCAGCTCTCTGCTGTGTACAGCGTGGTAGGACACAGAGACACATGGCCTCTGGCCCCATGGAAGGATTAAGGATTAAATGTTAGAGCCCTTGTCTGTCTTCTAGGCTTTTCATTGTTGTTGTTTGGGGTTTTTTTCTGACTCCTGCTGGCTGTAAGAACCTACGTGGTGCCAGGGTTTAATGGAAAGTTTTAGTTCACAAGTAAATGGGAAAAGCCCTGTTCTGTGAGGGGAGATCCTTGAACCAACCTTGGAGCAAGCTGGGAACTGAGTCAGTATCAGCTGTTTCCAGGCTCAGTGCTTTGCCTGTTGGTTTATTACTGACAAGATGGAGAAAAGAGTCATGAATATACACGGCTTACTGAAGTGACTGAGGCCACTTCGCTTGGTCCTGGATGCAGGACACATAGACATGTGGGAGCATGGCTGGTCTGTTACTGGTGTCCCTTCTGAGACTTTGGGAGAGACACTCTCCCTCCATCAACTGTGAAAACTACATGTGCCTGAATCCCTACTCCTGGGAAACTTCCAGTGAGGCACCCATGTGCATCTAGAGCTGGGCTTCCTTGCTGCTCTCCCAGGCTCATGTGCCCTACATACCACCAGATCCCCTTGCGGCACTTGAGTCACGCTGAAAGTCATGTAAAATTTCAACCGTGGTTTCTGCAAGAGCAGACATTTCAGCTGTGACACTTTACCTTGCCAGAAGCCATGAAATCTGTTCGGATATTTTCCTGCTTTCCAGGGAGAGCTGACCTTTCCTTCTGGTGAAGTGTCCAGCTTTGGAGCTACTGTTCCTTTGCTCTTGGAGCTGGCACTGTTTTGTGGGTCGCCAATGTTCGTAGCCAGAACTTTGTGTTTTAAATAGTATGGGCAATTAGGTCAGCATTCGAATTATATATGTGCAAATTGTTGTGTTTTCTGTTTCAAAAAACGTTCCAAAAGGCTGGAGCTCTGCTGTTACTTAACATGATGAAATGTCATTACTTAAGAATGGTGTGTCTCCCAGTGGCTTTGAGCACTGGGTTTCTTATTCTGTGGAGCCTTTAACTTGTTAGGGAACTTTTTTTTCTGATTGTTCTCAAGATCAAGAGCCTCAGAGACAGGTGAGTAAAGGGCTGGAAAAGACAACTAACTCTCTGTCTGAGTTGCTCCTTGCACTGTCTGCTGATGTCTGTAGCTCACATCTCTCTCCTGCTTAACCTGGCTGTGACTGTAACTTCTGAGAGGTCTCTTCCCTCTGGACTGGAGGCAACAGCTGCACTGGGGTGGCTCCCAACTCTTCCACCAGAAAAGATCTGCATCTTGGATTGCATGGGAAGGGGAGGACATGGTGTTCCAATCCTCCTCTCTCTTTCAAAGCCACATGAGGTGTCCCTGGACTGGAAACCACTAGTTTATCACTGTGAGCCATTGTCCATGCTGATGGATGAGGAATGTTGGCTTTACTTCTCATGGGGGAAGAGCAAGTGGATCTGGAATCCATTATGACATTGTCTTTGTTCTGAAGTACATCAAGGATACATCTCATTTCATCTAGCCTGTGCAAGGATTTCAGTGTCTTTTATTTGGGAATATGAAATGTGGTCTCATAAATATTTCTCCTCGTTGGCATTTTCTCTAACATAACAGTTCATTTTTTTTTTTTCCTCAACCCCTCTCCAATAATGCACAGAACATCCATGTCAGTGTTTTCTCCTTCTTATGAGGTTCATTCTTGGCTCTCCTGTGGCAGCAACATACCCATCAACAGTGAAAAATTTCATAATCCTGGCAGAATGCTGTGGTCTCCATGAGTCACACTTCAGAAAAGTGCAAATTATTTAATGTTAAATTTCTAAAAATGATTGAATTCCTCGTGAATTAACACATTTGTTTGTGCCATTAAAGACAACCATTGTGAGACTGAAATCACATCTAAATCTAACTTTGCATTGCCATATGGCACAACCTGTAGACACTAAGACTCTGGGAGTTCATGTGTTCGGTTGCCAGACTGATGTGGATAAGTAGATTGTCATAAAAGTGATTAGTTTCAGTGTATGTAGGTTGCACTTGGCCTTTTTTGTTGTTAAGCTTTTAAAGATTGATTTTTTAATGCTTTGCTGTGATACAAAAACAAAGCATCTCACAGGAGGACAATTTACAGTTACAAATTTTTAGTATTTGTTTGCTGAATGAAATAAAAATAAAATAGATCTCACTCTTGCTAGTATTTAGGATATGTCAGGAATGCTTACTTGTATTTGTAAGGATATTTCTGTTGTTGATTTGTAACCCACCAGGGATCTAACTAGTAGCTAGGTTTGCTGGTTGTGACTATGTACAGAGCTCTGAAATACTTTTGGCTACAAGCCCTGTGGACTAGGAGAAGAAATAAAAAATAAGTTAAAAAAATCATAAGCAAGTACTTCTGAGGTTGACTGATGTGCAGTGTGACATAGATGAGTATTGGATGGCTATTACAGTGGTCAGTAAAGGCACTTTAGTTGCAGTAGTTTAGTTTGGTAAAGGTAATTAATTTGCATCAGCAACTCGCTGCTCTCGATGCCTGTCTATCTCACAGGTAGTCGAGCTGGATTTCAAGGCTGGGTTTTTGTCTCGCTTTTGGCAGCAGGGCTTTTCTGTTGCAGAATGTGACTTGGAATGCGAGTTCCCAGCTGGAGCTACCAGGGGATGCCAAAGCCAGGACAGAGCAGTTAATGGCCCTTTGACCTGAGAGCCAGTCCTGGAGCTGTGGCTGCCCTGGATCTCCAAAGGCTGCAGCACATCTTGGGGCCCTCAGCTGTGTGGAGCTTTTTGTGTGAAGCTGGAAGGTTCAGGAGCACTGAGCACCCAGTGACAGAGAGAAAGGGAGGGGTACAAACCTCAGCCAAAACAGAGATATTAGCCAAGTTTATTAAGTTTTCATGAGTTTAATTAGATTTTCAGACAGTAACAAAATTATAGAGTAAGTGAAGCTCAGTGTTTGCAAGATTTGCAGTGCTCTGTTTAGCAGAGCTTTAATAGTATATTTAAACTTTCAAGTTATATTTGAAAGATTAATAAATAGAATTTAATAAACCTTCTTTCTCTTTTTTTTCCCCCCTTTAAATTGGCAAAATCAAGTCGTTGGGTCTTAGTCTGTGAAAGTGTGAGCACAGAATATATTTCATGGTTGATTTATGAGCTCCTTGAAAATATGGTTCATAATGAAATTCCGACAGGCCCTTAACAAAATTAGCATAACAAATAGCAATGTAATAATACCTTTCATGGCTGTGCATTCCTGCGGATTCACTGGCAGTGAGCACTTGCCAAAGACCAGAGCACTTCCAGCCAGGGCTGGGCAGCACACGCAGACAGTGCACCCCCAGAAAGCTGACTGCCTGCTGCATGGATGTGAGGTTATGGATTCAGGGAGTCTGCGTGGGCAAACTTAAATCAGCAGTAATTCTAGCAAAATAATATCAAACTAAGAATAGCTGTCTTCAGCTACAGAGTTATTGCTTTTAGTACTAGTTATTACTAGTTGCTTAGTTATTACTAAGGTGAAACATGAGAAGTGTAACTTTTGCTGCTGGCAATACTTAATTTCAGGGTTTTGTGAGAATTAGGAAATAGAGCTGAGATGGTAGCTAGAAAACCAGTAATGGCTTGGGCTGTCATTGTTCATATAGGAAGTCTGTATTTATACTTTAGAACTTCATTTTGATGAATTTTACAGTTGAGCCTGGTCTCTACAGACTGGGATCCTGATGCTTTGCCTGTATCTAATGCTGGCAATATAAAAGTTTCTGCTGCTGTGTTTCTTTGGAACTTTTTTTTTTTTATGGAATAACCTGGGCCAAAGCTGGGTAACTGGGCCAGAGTCAGTATTTTTTTTATGTAGAAAGGTCTGGGCTGTCAGCATCTCAGATTTAATGTCCGTAACACGAGTGATTTGCCACTAGGAATTTTGAGGGCATTACACTGACCTCAATCTGCTCACACAATCACTGAAACAAATTAAAGAGCAGAAGTACTATGCAGCTGTTGGTTTGCAATGGATGGTTGCAGGGATGTTGGAGGCTGTTGAAATACAAGGCAAGAGAAAGACAGTGAGTAGCATAATCTTTGGTCTCCCAGCAACTGATGCACAGTTATGGATAGATGAAGCTAAATTTTAGCATTGAGGTTCATATATGCAGAGTATAATTATATTTTCATTCTAAAAACGTTGTTAAAACAATGTTAGACTAAGTGGTTTCTTTTCAAAGGAAAAGTTAAAATGGGAGATATAATTCCAGATGAGATAGTTAGAAAGAACTGTTTACTGTGTTTCTCATTGGCATATTGTTAAGATTATTTTGGGAAATACAGAAATGGGTGGGGACACAAAAATACAGTCTGGGAAATAGAAAAGAGCAGCGAGCTTTTGGTGAGATAGAAAAGAGCGGCGAGCTTTTGGTGAGACAGCAAAGCTCATAGGGGTGCAGGTTAAGCCAGGCCTGGGAAGACTTTGTGCAGAAAGTGAGCACCTTGACTACAGAAATTTGGGAAAAGTAAAAACCCTGGAGTGGCAACTTTGTTATTCATACAGAGCTGTTTTGTTTAGTTTTAGTGGCATGTCTGTGCCTGTGGCAATCCTCAAATTTCCACTATCAAAATGTCAGGTTAGGGGGTGACTCAGTACTGGAGATTACGGTTTACTGGGGAGAGGAACAGAGATAGAGGAGCCTTCCCCAAGGCTTGGGGAAGCCCAAACCAAGGCTTGACATATTCTATTGTAATAATTCAAGCAATTTCATTTCTTTTGCTTGAGCACTATTGGGTAACTAACATGAAAAGTGATCATGAAAAGGTTTTATCTTCATGTATATGAAATGGGGACAGTGTCCATCTCCTGCACTCAGCCCCAGCCTTCAGCTTTCTCACTGTCATTTTTAATAGGAGAATTTCCCCTTTGTGTTGATAGATTAATGGAGGAATAAAACAGCTACCCTAAGTGCAGTAGCATACAAATTGTCAGACTGCTTTTTTCCCTGTTTTTTGACTATCCAGGCTAAGAGTATCCTGAAAGAGCAATATTTGGGCTTCAGTCAGCACGGTCAGTGCATGGTCCATTAACCAGATTCCTTAGGCTTACAGTCTTACTCTTTTTAGCACAATTACTTTTCTCTCATCATGTCCCTTGTAGCCCTTAGCAGATCCAACAAGGAGGGAGAGATGATTCCCAGGGAATCAAACTACTTCTTTTATGGTTGTTACATTCATGACATTGCTCATAACTGGAGGGCCATAATCCAGCTCTACAGTTGTTACCTCATGAATTGTAGACCATACAAAATCCGGTCTCTAAAGGATTTGAAAACTTTTAACCAGTAAGTATAATTGGAGGTTGCTTTACCATTTCTTAGACACAGACAAAAAGATACATAACTCGCGCTGAATAATTGCAGAAAAGCCAACATTTGAAATACAATTTCCGCAAATACTACAAAGTAGACCATAAGAAACAAATTATCTGGTTTCTCTGCCGAAGACTCTCAAGCATAACAACTCTTAACAATCTTCAACGTCAGATGATCTGTGAATTAATCATTCATTGCCCTCCAGTTTAAATTTTCTCAAGGAAAATGTTTCCTAATCTCTGTTAGACCAGATTCTGCTGCTTTAAATCCCGTGCACAGGATGGTATTGTGTGGGTAGTGAGCCTCATGAAGCATAGTGTGAGTATTGGTGTACACAGAGGGCACGAGAGCTTCCCATGGGATGCGGTGCTGATAACTCACAGTTATCAAGAACTCACAGTTATCAAGAACAGTTAGCAAGAGCTCTCGGGACCTGGGTCTTCGTATTTAGCCGAAGAGCTGCAGCAGTGCTAGTATTTGCTGGGAGAGCTGGCTGTGCAGCCAGGAGCTTGAGAGGCAGACGGGTGAAACGCGGGTGCTGGAAGCAGCTTGAGACGCAGGGTTCTTGGGCTGCCTTGAGGATGGCTTAACTGCTGTATTGTTTTTGCAAGCTGTGACTTGTTTTAAAGAAAGGAGTCCTAATCCAAACCCACTTAATTTGAAGTCTGACATGTATGTTGTGATTTGATAAAATTTCTTGGTCAGAAATTTCACATTTTTACTAGAAATGGCGGGTATTTATAATTTGCTGCACAAGTAGTTTTCATGTTTTAGCATAATTTAGAGTGAATTAATGGCTTGTTATTTATTGCCTAATGCTCTGTAGGAGTGATTTATAAAGCCATGCTCTGCACTGCTTGTTACTTTGTATTCTCTGTGTTAGGTGTATCATCAATATCATTAAATGAATTCACAGTGACATTGCTCTGGAACTATGGGTTTTGATACAAGGGTAACAGAACATAAATCAAGAATTATGTTTAATTCATAAGAGGCACCAATCTCTCATTTAAGTGTAGGCTGGGCTAGATGGTGTCAAAAATATGCTTTACAATACCTCTTCTGATTGCATTTCAGACCCTCTCTATATGCCCTTATGTTCTGTGCAAGAATAATAGATAGCAATACAATGCAGTTTGTCAAGTGAATAATATTTCTGGTTTTATACGTTTGGGTGCAAATGCTATCATTATTTTTACCACAAGCCAAAAAGGAATATATTTACATGAATATACTTAAAACTATTCTTAAGGGAATCTATAAATTTAAAGACAAGTCTTGCCTATTCTCTGCAATAAATACAATTCTTAACTATATAAATTACACCTTAAAACTCCAATATTTTCTAGTGTTTCTGTCATTTTTACTCCTAATCAGAAATATGAATAAACTTTTATTTTAGTCTTTCTTTTCTTAACTCTTTAAATTTCTCTTGAATTAGTAGATTAAAATCCAGAGCATTGAAAAACTTATCAGAATATTTAACTAGTATCTGTTTACTTTTTTTTAAATTTTATGTAAATATTTCTTTTCCCTTTGGCTTTTGTAAAAAAATTATTCTTGCAAAACCTAAATTTAGGATTGGCACTGACTTGAAAATGCACTTTCACCTCACTATTACTCCAAGAGTATATGAAGTCCTGACAGTATCATTCACATATAATGGTAATTTTGAGGCAAGAAGATTTACATCTCTGTGCTTATGACGCAGTTTATTGGAAGTGTTAATTGTGCAGGAGCTAGGGCTGTCATTTGCTAGAAGTTTTTTCATCACTTCGCTGCAGGAAGCAGGACATGTTCTCTGACACTTCTTGGAGTTAACAAAATAGTCATCACGTATTTCAAATGGCTGGAAGGAATTACATTCATGGGAGAATCCTAATGTTTACACATAAATTAAAACTAGAAAAAAACATATTTTGTGAAAATGAAGGAATTCTTTTTGTTGATTATTTTAAACATTTGTTCTCAGTGGAAACAAAGGACAATAAAACAAAGAGCATATCTCTGGACAAGGAGAAAAATCAGACTTCAGGACCCTTTTGTCCCGGCTTTCATGCCATATCCTTTGTGCCCTTTCATTAATATTTTCTAACATTTGTTAGAATGAGAGAAAAAAATCAATTGAAATATATGATGAAGTGTTTTACACAAAGCTGGAAGAGATTGTTGGGATTTTTTTAAATATTCACGTAAAAATAAATTGGAATAGGATGTTTGCAATGGATAATTCTAGCCAGTTTGTAAACAAAACTTAGATACTCTTCTATAACGAAAGGCAACTATACGTGAAAATTAGAAATTCCCATTAGTATTTTACCCAAATCTTCCAAAAATGCTTCATCCTGGCCACCTGACATCGAGCAGCCTTCCCTTCCATTGTTGTGCTGGGTGATGTTAAGGTGAGTTTTGGGAAGGTGTGTAGGCTTTGAGGGATCCCGTGGTCTCAGGAGGTTGTGGCCCAGAGATTTCCAGGTCTTCCCTCCAGCACATGGGGCATCACTCCCACCTCTGCTGTCAGCCGTGCCCAAACTGCAGCAGAGTGGTTTGGAACACCTTCTGCTCAGTTTTGCAAAGAAAATGGATATCTTGTTAGTTGTGGCATCCTTAGGTTGGGCAAAAGGGTGCTCAGCAAAGAGCACCTACTTAGTGTCGTTAATGTGCTCAAGACCACAGAGCTCCTTTAGGATCAGATGCTAATGGTGCAAGAATTAACTGCAAGCTCATCTCATTTACTAGTACTTCTGAAATAACAGTGACTGGGGTAATTTTTCTTCATTACATCATGTGTCCTTTGGTTAGGAGGGTGCTGTTCTAAAATGAGTAACTGCTGTACATGGTGACACAGTACAGATCCATTTCCTGGGAAACTGTCCAGTTTCCAGCAGTCACTAATACTAAAATTTTCTGTCACCAGCATTAAAAGGTGCCCGTGTCAGTTAAAAACAGAAAGAAAAAACATGCAGGGAAGTCCAATTTAATGTAGTCTAAGATGTATTTCTGGAGTGAAAATGCTGCCTGTCCATCCCTCTTTCTCCCTGCTCTAATTATTTCTGAACTTTTAGGTCCATTCCAATGAAAGTTGACAGCAGCTCAGGTGTCTTTAATATATTATCTTGGATGTTTGAATATAGAGGACCATACTGAGAGGGATTATTATATACAAATGGAGAAGAACTTGAGGAGGCTCATGCTTGGCAAGAAGTTCCAGCTGAGCACGTTTTAGCAAACTCCTCCTCAGCCAGGATGGGATGGAGTTGGGAGACCGAGAGAGAGATGATACCAGTGTGGCTGCAAGTGATGAGCTTTCCGTGGCTTAGAAATCACTGCTCCTTACTTCAGGTGTGGAATGACCATGTACACACTCCCACTGCATGGAGGGGCACAGGAAAATACACTAAGTTAAATCAGTACCAAATAAACCCCTACTTGTCATGAAGTCATGAAGCAGCATCATTCGGCATACCTGACACCAGGAATGCACACGGATTCCTGAGTTCAGGAATGCAAGGCTTTAGGCAGGATCTTTTTAAAGTATGTTCCCAAAAATTAAAATGGCATTTTCTCATTTATTTCAATACAAGTTTCAGGAGTTGGTAATAATTAACTGGTATAAATGTTTTTTCAAACCATGCGTAATATTTTAAAGAGACTATTAAGAAATGTAGGTGTGGTTCATTTAAAATACCATTCAACAGGACAAAGCTTAGCATTTGAATAGCAAAGATTTTCTGAAATTTAATGTATTTTGTTATGCATAATGAAGCATATGAAATAGCCTGGACAAAAAGAGCAGTTTCAATCTTGCTTCCTAAAACCAACAGATCATAGTTCTTTACCATGTTCTTATTGTAAACTCCTCAAAAGACCAAGTATCAGCATGAGAAGTATTGAAGAACAGTTTTCCACAACACTACTGACAGCTGCAAAAAAGGAAGGTATTTCCCTGCTGGAAGACAACATATACATTTTTGTGGTAAGCACAGATCAAAAGATTTGTGAATGGAAACTCAGAAAAGATTCATGTTCTGGTTTACTAAAAGTATCTAAAATATTAACAATGTTTTCTGTATCTCTTAGTTTAAGAATGATGAGGTCAATAATACAGCCAGAACAATGGTCAAGTGGAATGCATATTGAGAGATGGAAATAAATAGACCATTTGAAATTCTAAAGCTAAAAGGTACATGTTAGCATGTCTCCACTGAGTATTATTAATACATAAACCCAGGTCTTTAATTTAAGTGCAAGGCATTGGCCTCAGGTCAATAAAATTAAAAATTTTTAAAAAAGAAAATAAAAAAAAAAGGGCAGCAATATCATGCAAGGAATCCAAACTTACTATGAGCTGTTTGATTGAGGGATCCTCTGAAATGGATGCACCTGGAAGCTAAAAGCCATACATCACCAGCTGTATTTTAAAATATTTTATTTGTTGTTTGCAATATACTGTTTTTAACAGTCTTCATACAGGAATAACATAGAGTTCTTTGCCAGTGGATGAAGTCTGCCTGTTTTCTTAGCATGTGCCAAACAAGTGGTTCTGCATAGTCAGTGCTGTTATTTTTACAGTATTGTTTTTAGATGCTGTTCCTCAGATATGTCTTATTTTCGTCTAAATTTATAATTGTATCTCTGTCATCCACACACCTTTACCAGCTAACAGTTTACTGCTATTTGTTCCATCCTTCTGATGGGTCTTGCTTCAATTCTTTTGACTCACTGCCACATCCATCCCGTTCATAGCAACAAGGTACCTTCTAGCTTGTGTTATATTGTTTTTCCATTGTAGTTTTTCAAGATTTCAGGCATTCTCTGTGCAGATGTGGGATTTTTTTTTTTCCCAGGAATCAGCAGATGCCTGATGATCATTCAATACGGGAAATTGATAATTATACTTGTAACTTGCTTTATGTAACTTTCCATGAAATCTAGTATCTGTTATGAATCCACCATTAGTCTGGTCAGTTTTACTTAGACTGCACTGGAAAGATTTATGTCACATATGGGATGTCACTGCTTCCCATTCCAGGGGACTCTGTCTGGGCAGATGTGGGATTTTTTTTTTTCCCAGGAATCAGCTGTCAAACACTTGGGATATTTTTGTCAAACAGAGTGTTCCTAAAACCTTGGTTTTAGAAAACCTGTTTGATTTACCCTGACAATTGTGAATTTATCCCAAGCACCCCATGGGAGGTGTCTCTTCCATAAGGGTGGAGGGGACTGGACTAAATGCAACGGTGAACCTACTACCTGAAGTTCCTCAGTTGAAGAGGAGAGATTTGCAAGACCAAATCCATATTTTTTGGTTTTGTTTACTTGATGCAGTATTTTCACAAAATCTTAAAAACTGTATCACTCTGAAAACCCCATTAGAATATCAGTTATGAGAAGAGATCCTCTTTTATTGTTAAGTGTTAGCTCAAGTTTGATGTTTTATTAATCAACTGTAAACTTCTTAGCTACAGAAATTACAGATGAATTTCTCTAATTTCCAGCACCACTCTGTTGTGTACAGCAGCAGATGTGCAAGCCTCCGATGAGTGCCTTCATCTGTAGTACTTGGAATTTGGGATTCCAGACATGGGAATTTGAGCTCCCAAGCAATATTTCATGTAAAAAAAGCAATGATTATTTGTATGTATTTGAAAAGTTCACCTTCCTGGCAACTTTACTGAACTGAATTCCCAATGTATTCATTTTGATTGGAAACTGTCATTAGCAAATAAGAGTTGAAGTCTGGTTGCATTTCATCCAGTATCACCATTTTTTGTTCACCAGGGACACAGGGAATCCAATGTTGGTGCTAAAGAATCTCGGAGCATCAACAGGATATTTTCCTACAAAGATTCATTCTAGTGTTGTGCTCATTCTGCCAGAGATCTCTGAAAACAAATCTGTGCTCAGGAAAAATTAGTCAGTAATACAGAAGCAAGAGCAACCATTTATCCTGGAAGTACTTACATTGTTGCTTAGATTCTCTGTCACTCTGGTCTGTTTCGAGGCTAGGGTTATAAATCTCTTCATTATTACTTTACTCTAAGAGAAAGGTTTTAGACTTCGATGTCTTTTTTAATAATGGGTTTAAAGAATTATTATCCACACCATATCTAAAGGAGATATTATAGCAATGTAGCTTAGCAGGTAATTTGTTTCTGAGTAAGACAAATCATGGATTGTTTCCTAGTGAGAAACATGGATTCAGACTCATTATTGTTGGAACAGTATATTATATGGGAAGCTGCTGTCCAAATGAGTTGTAAATTCAGCGTATTTATGCCTGTGTGAAGTGACTGACCAATTCAAGGTGAAGTTCAGACAGCAGAATTTGTTTAACATAATTCTGATAATCCTATTATTATTTTATTTTGCAAAAGCATTCACAAATACCAGAACCATGAGCCTTGCTGTGCTGTTAGGCAGTGTGGTAAAAGGTATAGCAGAGGTGTTTGTGTTTTATTAGTGTAGTTGACCCTGCTTTGAGCAGGAGGTTGGTATGGAGACCTCCTGAGGTCCCTTCCAGACTGGATTTTCTTATGATCCTCTCTAGGGTGTGAAGGTGAGCCTGTGGGCAGGCCATGGTTTCCTGGATGGAGGAAGAAAAAACTGCCCACAATTCAGAAGCAGCTGAATTCAACCATTCTGGAGCCGGCAGCAGGGGCAGAGGGTGGGTCCTGACCCCACTGCGACTCACAGAGCTCCCACCCCCAGCACAGGTGGAAGCCAGCACCAAGGGATGCTGAGCCATTGCTAACGCCCTGCAAGGGGAGCTCAGGGGCTTTGCTCAGCCCTAAGAGCTGCTAAAATTTGCTGGTTTGGAAAGCAGGGCTGGAGGACAGGACTTGTGGAAGGACACAGAGAACAGGTTTTTCTCTTTTAAATTTGATATCTCTGGTTGAGGTGGGAAAGGTTGGATATGACTTAGGCATCCATGTGTCTGTTTGTCTCTTAATCCCAACGCTAAAACAGCCCTCTAATGGTTATCTCTGAAAAAAAAATCTGTGTTGAAGAAAGGCCAGACTATACTGTGAGCAGCAGGATCCACAAATCCAAGTTTCCTACATCTTTGGACAGTAAACCCCAATAGCATCCACACCCCAGTACTTCCAGGGTCCTTCACACTACACCTCAATCTTGCCTTCAATACCTCTAAGGTCCCCAGATAACCTCCTACCCTTCTCTAGTGCAACCAGCTCCTGCCAGGGCTCCTCACCAAAGTCTCTCCAGTTTCTGCTGTGTACATGTTGCCATTCCATCTGCTTCTTTTGTCTGGAGTTCTATGATACTTCACAGATTTTTCATTTTTTTCAGTGGCTGGTGGAATTAATTATTCTCCTAAGGCAATATTTCACGTGCCTATTTCTATTTGTAAGCTAGTATGGTCTGCAGGGATAAATGCTTTCTTCCAACTCATAAATCTGGATGAAAATTAAAAACCATGCAGGAGAAATAACTGTCCTTTGTATGATTAGTGACCCTGCATATTTTTTTTTCCAGAGGTTCACCATATTCACAGCAGGAATAACAATTCTTCACTAACAACTGTATCAGGTTCTCTCTTAGTTTGATTTTGATCAGTCTGTAAAAGATTACCATGTTTCATTTGTTTTTCAGTCCTCTGAAAACATTTAGGTTGGTGAGAAGAGTGCAAAGAAACATTAGACAAGGAGTGTAATATTTCAGTGTTTGGTGAAGCTTTAGGAAGGGAAACCTGCCCCATGTGCTGTGGGGTGCAGTCTGTGGAAATTTTGATTTTTGACGTATTATTTTCTAGCATTAGACTAAAGAGGCAGGTTTTATCCTTCCTTTGCAAGCTAACTTGCACATCGTGGATGCACCAGTTACATCTCTGTAGCTAATATTGAAATTAGTGGTTTTTAAGAAAGGGAGTTAATTTGGCTATTGAGGATTTCTCTGTGTGAGTTGTAAAGTAAATACAGGGGATGAGGTTCCAGATTTTTATGTGGTCCAGCTCATCCACAGCTATTGGCAATGTCCTTTGGGAGCAGTGGGCAGCTAAATAAAGATAGAGCAGACTGGTGAAACCTTAACTAGGAAATGGGTAGTGAGTACAGATGGCTTGAGAGCAGTGAACTGCAAAGGTGGCAGTAAAATCATCCTTTTTCCCATTATTTAGGATCTTTTAAAACTAATGTTGTTTTCATCCCAGCATCTCATATGCTGTTTCAGATTTTGCTTTTCTAATTTTAAATGTTTTTAAGTTTTCACCGTATTAGCTGAGTATGTTATTTATTCTGAGCTTTCATTTAAAAATGTATCACATGAGAAAACCCCAGAGCATCAACTACTTTTAAACTCCTGATTTTCTGGGATCATGTAAAACCTTTGGCACTTCTGTTTGGATACTCTGAGATACCCAGCCATAAACTCATGATTAGGGAAAATCAGTATCACAGATATTTATTCAAAGTGTTAAGCATAATGAACTGGTTAATTCTTTTGTTCTGTGAAAATCAGTTCTCAAGTGTTGATTAGTCCGATTAGATGCAAACCTTGCTGTCATTTCTTTGCTTTTACCAGACATACAAAACATTAGAATGATGGTTCTGCAGTGAAATGCAGACTGGAAGGGATCTCAGGAGGTCTTTCCTCCTCAAAGAAGGGCCAGACTAGGTTGCTCAGGACTTTAATTCAGTCTGGTTTGAAAATACAGCCACGATGGAGAGAAACTGCACAAGTTCCTTTGGTGGCTGCTGCCAAGTGCCCCCAAAAAGTCATCTCTTCTGCAGCCTGAATGACCCCTGCTCCCTCGCTTTCTCCTCACAGAGTGTGTGCTCCAGCCCAGACCATCTTTGTGGCCTCTGCTAAACTCCCTCCAGTTGATCAGCACAGCCAAAGTTAATTAGTACATGTTGTTAAGAAAAGGGTCGTTGTAGAAGCATACATTGACTGCAAGTCCATTTACTTAATACCTCTGTTTCATTTAGAAGTTTCAAGAATTTTAAAATCCACAGTAACTGCAACATTTCTTCTTGTCATACAGGAAAAGACAAAGGTTTTGTTGTTCTTGAAGGATAATTTAGGTGATTGAATAATATCTTCATTGCATATAGGCTTTAAAAGACTACATAAGCAAAATTTAGGAAAAGCAGTATTTTTTGATACTAAAAGTGTGTAATATATTCATTAGCATCGGGTTAAATACAAATTTCAAATAGTTATAAATATTCAATGCATTAAAAATCTAAAATTCATCCCATCAATGTTTTACTAAATTATAAAGTACAACAGATTGCAAAACCTAAAACAAGGACAGAGTCTTCTCCCAAAGACTGAAAAAGGTGGAAAACAGGGACCTAGTTGGCACTGTGTCAGTAGAGAGACAATGGATGCTTGTTCTGTTATTTATATGAGCTCTCTGCTTGGCAGATGCCACTGCAATAACCCTTTATTTCAAGTATAGAAAAAATAGAATTTGCTTTCCTTTATAATCACACAATGCAAAATACTAATGAAAATGTTGGATTTCCTGTAGCTGAGAAGAAAGTATTGTCCTAATCTGCTTTCAGTCAGCAAGAAGCTCTAATCATTCCAGTCACATAAAACTAGACAGAATTTTTAAAAACCCACATATTTTTATTCTCTGAAACAGAAGAGAAAGGAACACGAAAATGTTTATATGCAGTTTAAAATGGGAAGTCTTACTTCTTACCTCTTTTATGAGGTATATACATTGTTATCTTGTATCCATCTTTTGTACGTGCACCTTGCAACCAAACAAAAGTTTGGCGTTCTTTAGGACAACAAAAATAAGTTCTATGAATTGTAACATGTAGGGGCTGGAGCTGCCTGTGCACCCCTCTGTTTCCAGTGTTGTAGCCTTAGATCCATCCTCTGTAATATGGGTTATAATTACAGAATCTAGAATAGAATCACAGAATGGCCTGCCTGTTCCAATGCCTCACCACTCTCACAGTAAAGATTTTTTTTCCTAATATCTATTTTAAACCTGCCCTCTTTCAGTCTGAAGTCGTTCTCCCTTGTCCTGTCACCACATGCTCTTGCAAGAAGTCCCTCTCCATCTTTCCCTTTAGGTACTGGAAGGAAATTTCTGTAGACCCTTCTCATTTATTTCTCTATTTGAGAATGTTTGTTTTATTCAGATCTTGTTTAGAGAAAGTCCTTAAATGTTTATTAAATCAGTTTTTAACCAGCCTTTAGGTTGAGTTGAGTCCTTTTCGCCACATGTGCAGTCCCCAGAGATAAATTCAGAGACAAGAGACAAAGTCAGGTGGCTCTTGTTCCTCTTGCATTTACCCTATGCGAAGGCTCACCCATGAAGTAAGTTATGAGCCAAAATCATTCATGTGAACCACAAACTTCAGCTCAGGACAGCTGCTCCAAATGAAATGATTGCTCTTTGCACTCTAGCACATACCCTGGCTTTTGCTGGCCATTTTAGTCCTTTCCTCCTGAAGAATTTTCACCTCTGATAGAGGTTTTTAGAGCAAGTGTGCTAATTTCAGTCTCCTGAACAAATGTCTACATAAGTAATTGCATCTTACTTGCCAAATTTCCCTGACAATTTCAGCTGAATATGGTCAGGACAGATGACTTTCTCTATAACATCTCAGTGAGGAAACCATTGGGGACAGGGAGAGAAAAGCAGAGTCAAAATGTGTATTTCAGAACACGCAGATCTCATTTCTGCTGCTTTAATTAGACTGTGCTTGCATGTCAAGCGAAAACTGAAATAACGACTTGGAGGCATTTAACCAGTAGATGGAAGCCTCCCACACAAGTGCCTTCTGGATCAGCAGCCACGAGTGCTCTGTGCATTTTCCCTACTGGCCCCAGCACCATCTCCCAGTCAGGTTTAACATGTTGGTCTGACTGCTCTTGAAGAAATTGTCACTGAAGGTTCCAGCCCTGGTAGGAAACACAAGCCAAAATGCACCCGAGCCTGACCTCACCTCCTGCCACACACAGTAAATGGTCAATAAACAACCTTCGCAGGGCACTGGAAGAAAATGGTTCACACTCCCACCATGAACTAAATCACCAGATGGCGTGCTCTCCATCTCGCTTTAAAGTTGTTTTATTCAGAGATCTCTTAATCAGGTGGTATTGGAGAAGAACGTATTTTTTAAAGACAGTGGGTTGAACAAGACAACCCTCCAGAGACGATCGTG
This sequence comes from Cnemophilus loriae, assembly GCA_013397755.1. NCBI lineage: Eukaryota > Metazoa > Chordata > Aves > Passeriformes > Corvidae > Cnemophilus > Cnemophilus loriae. The sequence goes on along the minus strand of VZTF01002612.1, from coordinate 4,370,961 downwards.
CAAATTTAACAATGCATTAAAAATAAACCCATTTATTTTCATGAGGAGGGCAACTACCCCTCTGGGCAGTGTGGCCGTGCGTCCTTTCCACAGATGGAGCTGGCAGAGCCGGGCAGCTGAGGCAGCACACAAGGGTCAGTCCCACTTTGCCTCCTGCCTGTGCTCTCCTGAGCCAAAACACTCTCTTCGAAATGCAACCTGTTAACAAAAGCATGTTAGCAATGCATGTGAATCCAATGTGAACTATGAGATACTTCAACACAAAATGCCAACAGAAATCATTGGGTGTGCATTGCTTTGTTTTCTGCTCCAGACCAGGCTCATAAGGTGCCCAGCATCAACTATGTCCCCCGCAGTGGTGGGGAAGAAACACAATCTGTGCTGGCATCAGACCTGATTTTGAGGGGCACCGCTGTGAGGCTGGGGAAGACCAATCTCAGCTTCATATAGCCAGTCACTGATTTTCCTGGAGCCAGTGTTGTGGATGTCACCCTGAATCTCCTCGAGTAGAAGCAGCCACTAACCGTTAGTAGCTGGCACAAGGTTAAACTCTGCTAGTGCAGGTAAAAAATAACCTCCTTCTCTTTGATCCTGTAGAAAACCCTTTTTGGTGCATCATGAGATGAGGTATTTTACTGTAGGACACTTGAGTCTTTTTGAAGCCCCTTCCCGCATGAATTTGTCCCAGTGCCTTCCCTCACCAGGGAAAGATGCAGATGGCCAAGCATCTGTGTAAGGGCAGAGTGAGCACCAGGCACGTGAACCCCAGAGCACGAGCAAACAGTGACAGCTCCAGGGGAAGCCCGGGACAGGTACTCTGCTCTTGGATGCACAGCTCAGCCTGCTGCATCCAACCAGCAGCAGGCAGGAGGGAGGACTCTCTATCACATGGAAGTGTCTCTGGGTTTCTTCCTCCCAGATCACCTGGAATGATTTGTGTCATCACACAGGAGACAAATTGATACTACTGAGACTGTTCAGAGGAGCTGGCAATACTGCACTTGAAAAGTGTTTTTAAGCTTGTTGACACTTGAGCAGGGTGGCACTGTAAGCCCTATTTCACAGGTGACATGGATTATAAAGAGTTTAAGCAGAGAATCAGCAAGACTTTTTCTTTTTTTTTTTATTTTCAGTGACATAATCTGGAATTCCTTATCGGCACCTGATTTCAACTAAAATAGTTGTGGATTAGGAAGGAAAATTCTTTTAAAAATTGCTGTAATTGAAGTATGGGGTTAGCAATGCCTTGAACTGCCAGTGAGCCTTGGCACTTGATGTAGTCTTTTTGTGTTCAGACCTCTCTATTCCTCTGTAAGCAATTCATCCCCTCTTGCATAGCCCCAAGCACACAAATACATCTAAGCTAATGGAAGAGTGAGGTTAATATAAAGAGGAACCTTATTACCTCTAAGTTGTTTTTCTTTCAAAGCTCTCACTTACCATGTCAGGATGTTCCTGTTCTCTCCCATTTTTCTTTTATTTCTCATCCCTTTGGAAAGATTAATTCCTACTTAGAAATTATCTCTGGGGCTTATGGAACATGCATCTTGCCTTTTGGCTGACTGACACATTAGACCTGATTAGTCACTTGCCCTTTAGCTGGGAATAAATAGCAGACAATATCAGAGTGGGACTACAGACTGGTGTGGAGTAACACCAAATAGTAGTTAGTAAGTGCCCTTCCTCTAAGCAATATTTAACTAAATTTAGGACAGCATAGAAACTTTTCAAAAAAGCACAAAATTCAGTTACTGGATATATATATATGTGTGTATATATATATATATATGTCACAAAAACAAAACCCCAGAGTTAATAATTGAACAATTTTCTTTCTTTAATAGAGTCTCTTTCAGGCATTGCCAGTATTATTTTTGTTATAATTATCATAAATATCATGTAGTTTTTAGACTGGAGTGTGAATATAGCAATTGAGATGGGTTTGGATATGTTACATGTCTTTATAAGAAAGGAATCCAGATTCATGATCCTGTTCCACGAACCTCACCTGTCAGGTAGGAACGTCACCAACAAAGAAAGCTCAATACAGAAAAGGTATATTTTGCACTTCTTTCTAGAAGTAGCTCAGTTTATGCATAATTGTGCTGCATTATTTTCATTTGCTCCATTAATAAACCATAAATACAGAGAAAATGGAGCAGATAATACTGGTAAAGTGGCAGTAGCAACACCCTTAACAAGTCTCCAAAGCTGTGTTGGCGCTTATGCCCATGGCAAGACAAACCTGATGTGAGCACACGCTGCAGCAAGCAGTGCCCCTCCTGCACTGCACTCCTGTCCCCAGGGTGCAGGTCACTCCTGCTATGGAACAGCAATAATTGGCTCCTAGTCTGCATTATCAAGCGAGGGATAACAGACACAGAAAGATGCCAATCATTCAACTGTTTGCTGGCTCTCTGCCCAAATCTCCTTTTTCTCACACGCATGCAGAGAGCCAGTAAACAGTACAGAGTTTGGTATTATTGGTATTACTTGGTATTTGTTTGCATTCAGACACATACTCAAGCTCCCCTCTGCATGTGGTCTGTGTTCCAAGAGTTTGCTCTTCTCTGCCTCATAAAGGAACGCTCTGCTTGCCGTCGTTGTTGTGTACATTCTGAATTGTATCCCGGGCTGCTGCATAAACAGCATCTCTGAAGTCCCGGTCCACTGCTAATAAAAGTTTTCTTTCCCACTGTCTGCAAAGAGCCCTCTCTTCCACCCTGACAGCTTGGGGGATAGAACTGTTGTACTAAATACCTTCTGCGCCTTAGGTGTGGCTTTTTCTTGTACGTTGAGCCAGGGAAGCTCAATACCTGAAATTCCCACAATGAAACGCATATGCAAAGCGTGTCTGTTGGTGCTACATTGGCCCCAAAGCTGGTTGTGGGATGCCCTGCCATTTCAGCTGCCAGAGGAAGCCACCATATCCAGTCCTTCTAAAGAAATCTGGGCACATGTTTGATTTTGGAGATTGTTTGGTCCAATTCTAACTTGCATGACTGAATACACCTGTGCGGTAAATTGCAGAAATGCATGTAGTGATCATAGTTTCGTGCATATTCATCACAACAGAGCTTCTTTAATAAATACTTTAATTCATATTTTTAAACGAGACTTAAAGCCTCAGCTCTCTTGCCTTTATGTGCTGGAGCAATGTATTTGTGTTTATTTTAGTCTGTATTTAGCATGGTCACTGGTCTTGTCAGCAGATATAGAAGTGCTAATGTAGACCTATGGCAGGAAGTTCTGCTGTATCTTATGAAAGTACTGAAAATCCTAAAATAGTTTAAATGGGGCACATGATAGGGACTGCAACCAAAGCCTCACACTGGTAATGTGATCCTGGGACTGTGGCCAAAATACTGTCACTGCCAGGTGAGGCAAGGCTCCAGCTTTACATCTGCTGCTGAAAGTCTAAGATGGAAAAGACAACACAGCTCTCCTTCCTCAGGCAGAGGAAGAGTGTCTGAAAGCCCAAGGAGCATCAGGTGTGCATAGTTTTGCATTTCAGGACACGCACATTGCTGTAAATAGAGCTTTCCTAAACATACAGGAAGCAAAGTAGATCCCAGAGAAGCTTCCTTTTACTCCTGTTTGTACTTTGACAGTTCGAAGATGGGTTTTAACCTGAGGATACACTGTATATGAAAAATTCAGTATTAGATGTGTTACTTCTATTCTTCTTTCTTTTCAGGGTAACTGGCCTAGTAGCCAAGAAAACTATACGTATTTTGACTTTGATTTTCAGACAATTCCTTTCTGGTCTTTTCTGACATTTTATAAGCAAGCTAGGCACGATGCATTAGAGAGGGCACACTGCTGGCTGAGAAACTGCACTCATAAAGTAGCTTTCAACATCTTACTGTTGAACTGAGAGACTATTTCAAGGACTTCACATGGATCTATACTGAGTCCATTAATATTAATTAGAGAAAGGCTAAAGAACATGTAAGAAGAGTGTGTATGAGTCTAGACCGATATTGGAAGAACTTTGGCTGAAAGAAATCAGACTTCAAATACAACACTTGCAAATACTGAAAGGTTTTGAAATCTCTGAGATAAAACTGATGTTGTGAAGTACTGCACTTGGAAAAGAGGGATTAAATGAGCAATTGGAAAGAAAGTAAAACTATCACTGTTAGCATGAGAGCTCTGTAAGAGAAAAACAAATCACATTGCATTATATTTCTACCTGATCATGAGGAAACAAAATGACAGGTTTTGTGGTATATTACAGGTCTTCTATCTGTGGGTCACTGATGGGAATTAATTATTCTTTAGACAAAACTTTTGAGGCCTCAAATACAGAAACTCTGTGTGCAGCTGTAGACATATGTCAAAGATGTCCTTCATTAAATCCCTGTGCCAGTGATTTTTATTACCAACCCAGCCATTTTGGCTTAGGAATTTTCTTTTGCTATGCACAAAACAATCACTGCAAATTATTCTATAAATTTAGAAGAGTGTAAAAAGAGGAACACAGAAAGAAAGCAGAATGGGACTTCTGATTTGATTAGTCATGCATAAAGATATACATATACATATATAAATAAGTTTACTACATTATTTATTGTTGTGTTTTTATGTTCACAGGGCTACAGCTACTCATAGGGGCCAAGTTATATTCAAGGATGCCTTAGCACAACAGCTGTGTGAACAGGGAGGTAAGAGTCACCACAATTCTAAAAATATCTGGCAAATGTGGTTTTCCATTGTACCTGCATGTCAGTGTTACTCTTTGTGAAAGCTGTTCTGTAGAAAACCTCGTATCAGGATCTTATTTATATTCTTGAAACTGAGTTTCTTTGGCTTCATACTTCCCATTAGCTATCCAGGAATCCCACTTTTCCTCTCTGCTGAGTGTTGGGGAATACACAAAACCTCGAGTAGCATTATACACATGCCTGAAATCAGCCTGTAATAGCCAATATTTCTTTTCTGTCAGAACCACAAGCTGAGTTTTAACCTTCACTGTATTAACTTTAAGCAATATGCCTGCAGCAAAAGCTTTGTTTGCTATCCAGCTCACACATGTCCTTGTGAAAAATCTGCCTTCCCATTTTGTGAAAGTAGGCCATTAAATTTTTGCCCGTCACATACAACATTTGATCATTTTTTTAGCTAAACAAAATGTTTGACTTACACAAACTTTAAAAATCTAATTGTTTTCACAGCTTAGCCTTTCGATGAATAACCTAAAAAATAAATGTCCTGTTGTCATCTGTTGTCTTCAAACAGTATTTTTCTTTGAACCTGCTTCATTAAAACAGTGAGAAGTAGAGAAGGTATCCATCATTATTGGTACAGGAGAGAAAGGAATTTCTGTGCTGATCTGGTCGCATCAGCAGAATTCCAGTGATATTTCCATGTGAAAAGAAACAATGAAACATGGGCCGAATGATTTAAAATAAATTTCAAAATTGGAAATGTGTTGTCATATTAACACAGAAAAGAAAATTCCATAAAACACATCTCTTGGGGGCATTAGAGCTATTAGGTTTTTTTTTTTCCCTATGGGTTTAGGAATATGGCTTTTGCAATAAAAAGCTGTTGAACTCCTGAGCTGTTCAGGAGCATAAATTGAATTATTCATGTAAGGTATCAATAGTAGCTCTGTGATGAGGGAAAAATATTTCAGCTTTCAACTTCAATGTTCAAGTTTTCACTTTTGTTGTAGTTCAATGGAAGTAGGAAGAGGGATTAAAAGAGGTGACAAAATATCAGCTAGCAAGCTAGGATGTTGGTTATACTTCGGAGGAATTAGAAATATGTAACACAGGTGCTGGCAACAAAAAGAGAGTGTTATGGTGATCTGGATGGAAGGTGATTGTGCCAGCCACGTTTTTGCTGTGTGGAAGGAAAAACATCTGGAGAAATTAACAGGAGGTAATTGTGCACCTGTAATGGGAGTGTGAAAGAGTAGTATTTCAGTGGCTGGTGTACGGGGACCTAGAACAGAAGCGTTGGAAGGATCACCATTTGGGATGTGCTAAGGAGGTTGGGGAGGATATCCCACACAGGCTGCTTGCTGGATGGATGTGACTCAAGAGTGGAAAAATGAATATGCAGAGTAATCAGCATAAAGTGACAAAAAACCTCATAAACAGATTAAATTCTCCAAAGCATGGCTACAGAGTGAGCACACCACAGCCAAAGACAGTCTGGGGCAGCCAGAACAGGTAAGGAAGGGAGAGGGAAGTAAGAGATGTATTGATGACAGTGACAAAGAGCTGGCAATGACCAGGATGGTGAAAGCTATGCACAAGCAAGCTGAATGGAAATACATGACTGTCAGTGTCAGAACTGGCAGCATGGTCAAGGAGAATACGGGCAAAGCAACGAGATTTCTTCCTGCTAGAAGAAAATACCTTGGTAAGCAGACAAGTGGGTAGATATCCATCCATTCAGACTTGACAGTCCTTCTTCAGACGTGCTGTTCACTGAGATTTTAGTAGGAGAGCTGACAAAAGAAAGTTTTATTCTTTTGCCCCTCTCTGCTTTACAGTTCTGCAATTTTGGAGCTTAATCTAACCTCAGATCAACATTCTAGCAACACTTCTGTTGGTTAGAACAGTAAGTCCTTATGTTACTGTGTGCTGTTCCCGAGTTCACAGGCTCTCTGCAGAAGGAGAAAATAGAATTTGGGTATTGGTTGTATGCAGAGAATAAAGGATGCTGAGATGTCCCATTGGCTGCTCAGCTGTGACAATCCCTTTGCTGCCTCCTCCTCCCATCCAGCCACTGATAGCCATGTCCTGCACCAGCTCCCTGGAAGGGTCTTCAGCTTCCCCACCTTGTCAGTCTCCCACATCCTTACAACTTTTGTGTTTCCCATGATTTTCCCAGAAATTCTCTTTGCTTTATACACAGTCACTTCAGAGACATCCTTATCATCCCCAAATTATGTATTGTCACTGCAGTACCTCTGCAAACATTAGATTTGGCTCAGGTAAGGATCACCCAGAGGTACTGCTCTGTGAGCAGTGGGCGGTGTATGGCAACTGTAGCAGTGACCAGATTTCCCTGCAATACTGATGTGCAAGTTTCTCAGCCATTCTCTTGGTTCTTCTCCCACGTTTTTATCCTCACCATGGCTTCTCTCCCCTTGGTTTCCTGGGTCAGACACAATTTCCTTGACTTGGATATTCAACCACTGCATTGCCCATTGCCCTTCCTCCCACCCCTTCCAGCACCAGGCTCTCCTCTGCCTTTTTGTTCTTGTTTCCTCAGCACGGTGTGCACTGCATTAGTCTCTAGCCACTGTGTACTATTATCACCCTTATACTATTAGAATTAATTTTCCTATTCAAAGAAAAGAGGCTTTCTTTGAAGTAGACCTTACTTCATTTATTGCATTTTCATCAACACCACTAACATAAACAAAGGATTCTTTCAGGAAGAATTAGTGAATTTATTTGGATGCAAATATCATATTACTATATATGCAAAACAGCAAGGTAGAGTGACATAAATGAGGTTTTATGGTCTGTTTCTAGCTCTAAACATTACTATACTGAAATAGTGCACTGAATGATGTGACATACTAAGTAAAGAGAAATAAAGCCACAGGGCAACTTCATAGATTTATTCTGGGACATCTTCTTAATAAGTATGTTCACTGGAGATGATATCAGACTTCATGATGTCTAGTAAAAAGGATATACATGAAGACGTGAAAGTAGCAAGGAATCTCAAAAATCATGTTCACTGTGGCTGTCCACCCCCAGATGTACATTAATAAATCCTAATAGAGTTAATGGAATTTGTGCAGTGAAAGGAAAGTAGTTTTTGGTATTTTGAAGAGAATTAGAGGATGATAAAGGGTAGTGTTAAGGGATGACAATGCCATATGTATAATGTAAATGGAGTAAGAAATTATGCCATAGGGAAAGACACCAGAGAAAGTAAAATAATTGCTTAAAAAGCTCTGTGTTCAGAATATAATACATATTTTAGGAAGCTAGGGAGATGTTTGAGAGCTGATGTAAGCTTTAAATTTTATGAGAATTATATTGAAGAAAGGACACATAAAAATAATCATACAAAAAGTTAATCTAGCACAAACAGGAAAAAAACCCAAACAAACAAAAACTGTAAAAGAGAAGCTAGAAAAGGTAGATGTCTTGTAAATATTTTTGAGGACAAATAAGGATCATAATGACTGATGATATTCTTGCCAGTAAAAATACGTTTAATAAACCATATATGTAACTCATTGATGTAGTAGTAAAATAAATGGAAAATAAGGTAGACTTAGTATTGTGCATACACTATTGTGTATGTTGATTCATACTTATTCCTGGCTTGAGTAGAACAAAAATCATACATTAATAAACCATAGCATAATTAAAATGGAGTTGACCAGACATCAGACCTGGCTGCATTGCATAGTAGAACACAGGAGAGTTTAGATCTGCATGAAAATAAAACTCTTGCTGGGAGGAACAGCTTGTGGTGCACAACCCTGCCTGCCTTTGCCACACCAAGTTGGCTGATACCAGTTAAGGGGGCCTTTTCCCTGGTTCACTGTAACTTCAGATCAGTAGCAGCATTCTTTGGAAAAAGGACCATACTGGCAGATTTGTGTATAGATGAGTTCTGACTGACTAGCAGAGGATCTCAGAACAGTAAAACCTAAGAGCTGGAAAAGATGAAGGAAGATGTTCCTTCTTAGTGCAATATCATTCCCTTCTGCATAATTCCCAGAATTTCACGCAATCTCATGCTCAATGCCACGGATTATAGGACTGGGTTTCCTTTCTTAAGAGGCCCCTCTACAGTCTGACAGATACCTCCATACTGAAAGCAAATCCTGAGAATTGCCCCAGACTCTCTTTTATTTGAGAACTTTTGCCTGAATGTTTGTGCAAGACATTTTAAGTGTGTTTCGTACCTTGTAAAATTCAGGAACACTCTGAAAAAGGAATGCAAAACAGATTTCAGGATCTCAGGCTTGTATTTTACAAACTCTCAGAGCAGTATTTTACAGAGCAGAGGACTGGAGTATAGAGCTGGTGTAAAGTTCCTCAGTTTATGTGTCAGCAATAGTAACACAGCTCTCGGGCTACTCACTGACTCTCCCTAGGGGATGCTCAGCCTCTTTCAATCAATAGCAACTTTATTTACCAGTACCAGAGAAAGTATTAGAGGGAGTCTAAATAAAGCATTAATTTCCTTTTTTATCTTCATCTGGCTGCTAATGACATGGAGATTAGATTTCATAACCTGCAAAACAATGTTACCTCCCTCCACATCTCATTTGTCATGAATTGATGAGCAACACCTGATGGCCCCTGGCTGTAGAACTCTGAGCAGGGTGTTTGTCTGGGAGCATGTGGGCATTTCTGTTACTGTAATTCACTGTCCCTTTATATTAAAAAACCCACAAAGTTCAGGCTTCTGAGAAAAAAAAAAAAAAAAGGTCTATTTTTAAGTGATTTTAGAGAATATTTTCTTAAGCTGCATTTTCTACCTATCCCTATACACAGTCTTGGCCCCAGAGCTCTATGAAATACGGCTGTCAATAGTACAAATGGATGTTTCTGGGACATGTGTTTAATTTGCCTTACGCTTGCTCTTTTTATCTGAATGGAGACTAGTGTTGGTTAACAGTTGACTATTACCATGTTTGATGATTTTGGTTCATATTTTTTCACTGACAACAAGACCACCACAAAATTGGTTTTTTCCTCCTCATATTCCAGTTTCTAGAAGATGACATTCTCTTCACACTTATTTCATATTCCCCTCCCTTCCAGTTTAACCAAAAAGGGGCATATTTAAATTAGCTTAACCTTTCAGTAGCCTTACTTCATCCACAGAAATATTTAACCTTTTACTCCAAAAGATGCCTTAATTCTCCCTCATCCCGTTGACACAGAGCCCCACAATATCCCTACTGACCTTTGAATTCCCCATTAGCTTCCTCAAGATTCTCATGCTTCCAGTTTGACTGTGGCCTTTCTCTCTCTGAATCACTTTGTATTGCATACTTTCTTCTCTGCTTTTCCTTACCAAAGGGATTGCCTTGTCTAACAAGGCAAGCACTCTACATTTCCTTACATTTTCTCATATTGTACTTGCTGATGCCTCTTAGATTGTGACCTCAGTTGAGCTCTGCTTCCATTCTTTGCTCAGTACAATTCATCTCTTGTAAAGCTCTGTATATACCCGGGGTGCTAGTTAAAAATCAAATAATAAATTCATTTACTTTACTTTTTAAAAAGGCACAACATTCTCATTCAAGCTAAGATGCATTTTGAAGCCACGCAAATACTGGTTCTAAATTTAAAACCATCCAACCATGTGCCTAAGAAACATCTAAGAAAGTGAATAATGGTTTAAAATATGAACTGAGATGGTCTTTCTTTTTCCCTCTCAGTCTGAAGTATTGTATCATTCCTTTTAAATTTTAAATTTATATCTTCACGCTCTATAGCTAGTCCGCACTGTATCATTTCTTTTAGCTTTGTCATATTGTACAAAAAAACTCCACTTGACTTTAGCCACACATGGCTTATGGAAAAATCCATGTTACTTTAAAGTATGTAGTTCTATAAACTGATTAGAAGGGCAGACCTGAAAACATTTTAAAACAGCTACAATTAGTTATGTGTTATGTTCTGAATTTCTATTATTTTTAGGCCTTAAACACAACACTTGAAGATCAACACGGTTCTGTTTTGCAATCAAATACAAAACGTAATACAGAAATTATTTATAGAGAGATTAAAGTCTATGTTTATCACTCATTAAATGGTACCTTCACAGTCTTTTGTCATATTCATCTCTGGAATTTGAATTACAATCAGAATACCTGAGGCACAAATACTTGAGCTTCTTAAATCCTGTAAAGATTTAGGAAACATAACCTCTCCCTGACATAAAGTCTGTTTTTGTAACAACAACCTTTTTGTCTAAAATTAAGTGTTTCCTTAGTTCCACCTCTATTTTTTTAAGTGATTGATCAGTAGCAGTAGTATGCACCTGCACAATTTCCTTCCTTTCGTTCTATTGGTAAGCAGCTCTGTTTTGCAATGTACTATGCATATAGTGGAAGAGCTGTTTCAGGAAAAAATCTCAGATCCCAATTCTGTATTTTTTAATCACATAAACAGCCAGTTTTATTAAATAATGGTGAGGTCGGAAGAGTTTGCAAATGTAAAGATGCCAAGTTTGTGCTATACCTGTGCCTTTTTGCTGAATGCTGAAATTTTGCATAATGACTTCAGGAAGCATCATCCATGACTGTGTGTATCCTTGGCTGGAGCCCTTTCCGCAGAGAGCCTCTTTCAAAGAGCCACGCCAAATAACCTGGGCTGAACGCAGTCCTTCGTTTTCGTTTGGAGGTCTGCACTGCTCCCCTTGCAGAAGGTGGTCTCTTTCAGTTGAGTTACTTTCAAAGGCCAATGAAATTTGCTTGTGCATCTGATGAGTCTGCCCATGATGTGCCCTGACATGACCACACTCCTCACAGGTGAGCACTGGCAGGATGGCTCTCAGCCACCCCTGTGTTCACAGCGGATCACCCCTCAGTACTGCTGCTCTGGAACTACTGAAAAGGGGGAATGCAGAACATCAGAGACAGAGATTTTATTTTAAACCTAGGCTCTTACAATATCAGGAGTATTACAAATCCCGTGCCATAATGTGCTTCTTTTCATGCAGGCAAAATCCAGAACAGTTTGTGTTGCTCAGTCTGGGAAATAATTCAGTTAATCCAGTTCAATCCATTTCTTCTGTGCAAATAATTTTTAAAAGATTTCTGTTGAAATTTACACATTCCCACGGAGAAAAAGAACACCTGGGGCTGCAAGGGAGAAATGCAGTCTTTTCCACTGTACGATTCACCAGTGCAGTCCAGCACTGTTCTGGAGGCAGTGTGGAGCTTAACATGCAATAGATGTATTTCTCCATATTTTGTACCAGCATGACGAGAGGTTTTGGCCATTGCTAGAGTCGTTATTGGCATTTCTGCTAGGGAAGACAAAGCAGCGTGGGTGAATTTCTTGTCTAAAAAATGGAGCGAGTTAGCCACAAAAAGGAAAAAAAGATTTCAGATTTCTGAAACAACAACAGACTCTTAAGAAAGTCTTTTCTCTCGGCTGCAGTAAAGTTTTCAGTGGTGGTTTTCAGTGTTGTGTGTACATATATATATACATACACATATTATATATGCATACATACATACATACATACTTATATATGCCTATGTATATATGTATGCGTGTATATACGTGTGTGTGTATATACATAAATATGTATATATGCACATAAGGTTAGTGGAGAGATATATATACACATGTATGTATATACTTACAATGTTGGTGGATGATGTTAAACATGTCAGTCCTCTAATTGGTAAGTCTGTTAAATCAAAGTTTTCTCTCTAAGGTAAATCCAGACTGCTTGCCATCATTTTCTGTTCTGCAGATACCTCATTCGTTGACTGCTCAGTCTTCTTCATCATCTGCTTCTCCATGAAACGTTGCAATTTCATTACAGAATGTCATGCCTCCTTGCAAACCCAGTGTTTAAGGAGTAAGCAGGAAGAGAAAAACAAAATTCTTGAGATTTGTGTTGGACTTTCTATTCAGATGACTATGTGTGAGAGCTCTACACAGATTGCTGCATTCATTTTTATGTTTATTTTTAATCTATTTTTAATTTGTCAGATGTTATGACAGAAATTGCAGTACTTCAGTATTTCATTGCAAATATGCTGAAGAAATGAGGAGTGCTGATACAATTTAGGTCAGTGCCCAACAAAAACCACAGAATCGTCAAATGAATCCTGGATTCAAAAATTCTCTTTTTGGTGGTTTTATTTTAGCATTTATTTTTATTTGACTTTATAAAGTCCAAAATACAGCTGGAAATATAGATCCATGGCTGAGATACTGATAGACAAATAGGTAGCTGCTTCCCAGAATTTTGATTATATGCACCCCCTTGGCCTCCATGAAAGAGATGTAACTCACTATAGATTTAAGGTGGAGCAAGGCTGTGGATGTAGTAGCTGCCATGGAGTATTTAACACACTGTGTAGCCAATTTCTAGATTTCACCATGTATCTGTATGTAGCTGTGCCCTTTCAGATACAGTCTGGTTCCATTTGTGTAATGCTACAGCAAGACTCCTGTTGCAAAGCGTTGGTAGAAAATTAATTAATAAACTTGTGCCATTTCACACACGTGCCCCCCATGCAGTGTGTCATTACAACATTCTGCTGTTTCTTGGGAGGCACAGACCTACTGGGGAATTGATCAGCATTGTCTGCAAAAGCATGCTTTGATAGAAGTGTTTGATACCGTGATTTGCAGACTCGATCTGTTACTTGTTGCCCTAGGAATGTTTGGATTATTTCCCCCAAAAACATGCTCAGTAAAATGTTGTTCAGTGCAGTAAAAAAGATCAAAGCACGGCATTTTTTGCCTCTCCTAGACTCTATCTGTTGTTCAGCCTTAATTTCCACTCTGTTTGTCAATCCTTGAGCAATTGGATCTTAATCCAAATTATTTTTAATAATATCTCGTAATTCTAGACTACAAGTGATCTTTTTACCTTACGGTACAACCAGTACTGACTTTCATTTATTTTTATGCTTATTTTAATTAAGAGAATAATTATTTCAGCTTTCCTGTTATATTTTTGTAACTTTTGGGGTCTATCAGGTTTTTCACAATTAAGCTACCGGGATAGCTGATTTAAGAGAATATGTACTGTACGATTTGTTTTAAGCTGAATGTATTTTTAATGCTGCGGTCGAGCCCTGATCATAGAAGATATTCATGCACTGTGTGTCTTTGTTTTCCACAGCCCCGACAGAAGCTCCCTTACATCCTCACCTAGGTAGGTGGTTTGTCATTCTTACTACTTAAACTCAGAATCACTGACTTATTATTATAACAAAAAATCTGTAAGGTCACATGAAACTAGGTCTGAGGAATTCAAATAAAAATGAGATTCATATAAAATGGATTGAATTATGTCTAATTCTGATTAGTTGTTTCTTCATTGCAATTTTTATTGCTCTTTATTGACTTGAATCCTTGCAGTGTTAGTATATCATGCTGCAGAGCTTTTGTTCCTAGTTATGTATTGGAGGATCTGTTTGCAAGAGAACCAGGACTGGAGCACCCCTGCTGTGAAAACAGGCTGGAAGAGTTGGGGTTGTTCTGCCTGGAGAAGGGAAGGTTTCAGCCAGACATTAGAGCACTTTTCAGTACTCTAAGGGGCTACAAGAAAGCTGGAGAGGAATCTTTTACAAGGGCTTGTAGTAATAGATCAAGGGGAAATAAAGGACTTTAAACTGAAAGAGGGCAGGTTTAGATTAGCTATCAGGAAGAAAATCTTTACTGTGAGGATGGTGAGACACTGGAATAGGTTGCCAGAGAAGTTGTGGATGCCCCATCCCTGGAAGTGTTCAAGGCCAGGTTGGATGTGATTTTGAACAATCTGTTATAGTGGGAGGTGTCCCTGTCCGTGCCAGAGGCGTTAGAACTGGATGATCTTTAAGGTCCCTTTCAACCCAAACCCTTCTCTGATTCTATGACCCGTAACCCTCAGTGTGGGACAGCACCTCACACCAGAGCAGGGTTACTGTAAGGAAGATTTTGTCCCAGTGCACCTCCAAGGTGGACCCCGGAGCAAGGCACTGCTGCTCCTGCTCTCCAGCCCTGCACCCACCAACCCTTGTGCTGCAATTTGATCAGTCCAGGACGGATTCTGGCATTCTTGCTCAGTTTGAATAGCAAGTGACAGTTACTTCATTCATTTAGTGGAGGTATTTTTAGAGAAGGTTCTGTCTAATACAATCACAGGTGCCAAAGTTTGGGGATTTTAAGTGAGTTTATTGGTCATCATACATAAATGAGACAGTAAATCTAGGTGGAATATTGGAGTCCAGAGTTTGCAGAACAGAGGTGAGAAATATTTGCATAACATAACTCACGGTTTATGTTCCTTAGGTGAGTTGACCTTTACTGCCAAGTCTGCTGATAGCAGCAGAGAAATTCCAATGAGCTCACGGATTTTGCTTATGAGTTGTCAGAATGAATCCCCTGGTTGTAAGAGCTATAATACACTCATTAGGACTTCACATCCATTCTTGTGCACATGTTTGCAAAATCTGGATTTTGAAGGGTTTTTTTCTAAACATTCAGAAAACCAACAATATGGAACAAAAGTTCTTAAAAGATTTAGTATGTACTTGATGACTCCATCTTTCCATAGTCATCAAACTTTCGTGATGGGGGCTCTTCTTAATTTTTTGTGGTACTATCATCTATAGCAAGCAAAAAACCCTGCAACTAAGAAACCCCAGCTTTCATAAGTAGCATAACCTAAAAAGCAGATTTTTAGAAACCTAAAATGCATTTTACAATGCATTACTTTAGGTAAGGCAACATTTAGAAAGCATAAGATGATTGCACTGGTTTTTTTTTTCATATACTACTTTCTTTTCTTTGCAGCTGAAATGCACAGTGACAGCGTTATCCTACGAGATGACTTTGACTCTTACCATCAGCAAGAATTGAATCCTACCATGTGGTGAGTTTCAGACTGCTGCACTCCTTTATATGCATTTGAGCAAATGAAAACATTATATTTATTGAATGAAGTATAAACTAAAGTGTGGGTTTGCTTCATTAGGACCTAAATATTTAGGTTTATTAATTAATTTATTAATGAGTGACTAAGACATCCTAAGCACATTGAAGTGGGTGACAAATTCTTGTTGATTTCAAATTTTTAACTAATCCAAAAATAGAAGGACTAGAGCTGAGCTCAGTGAATATTTATGAATGAAGATTTTGGTTTCCTGAAAACACAGCTTTTCATCAAAAAGGAGAAGAATTTCAGTAATTAAACTTTGTTGTTTCAATTTTTTTTTAAATTTCATGTTGTACATGTTTTTGATGAAGCTAGCTATAGTAGAAATTCCTTCCAAATTGAAATGAAGTGTTTCCAAATGATTAAAAAAATCATAAGAACCTCCCCCCAAAAACCCGTACTGGAATTAAATATCTCTGTCTAATTTTCATGTGAGGAAAATGTTTGAGCTTGAATTTTTTTTTTCCTTTTTTGTTTTTTTTTTTTTTTTTGTGGAAGGCACGCTTTTTCAAAAATTTTGTATTGCGTAAGAATGAAAACTTCCCTTCTCAGTTCTATACAGCAACTCCCAGTTGCTAGGGTTTGGGGGGCTTTGGGGTTCCTGAATGGGGAATAGTATCACAGTCTATGTCTGTGTCTGAAACAGCCAGCACAAGGCGTTATCATTCTTTAACCAGTGGGCGCTATAGAAGAATCTCAACCGTCACATGCATAATAAGGCAAGTACAACTTAGGACAGGTCAGGCAGCAGCTTTATGGACTGTGACTATAGTGAGAGATGCCACCTCTCTCTCTGCTCCCCCATTCTCTGCCAAGTGATTGCAGAGACCCAGCCCATGCCCTGGTTCAGAAAACAAGGGAAGAGTTGAGGAAACATAATCACTTCAGTGTTAATAAAGTCAGATATCCATCCCTGGGAGGGCTGGACTCCTTAAGTCACTGCCACAGTCCTAAGCTGGGCAACAATAAATAACAGGACGGTATGGAGAGATGACTGTTGGTGGAGCCTACAGGAGCAAGCCCCCAGCGCTCCCTTAGCTCAGAAGAGGGGAGTTGGAAACAGTTCAGACTGTTAGCTTTTAGTCAAAAGGAGTGTTCTTTTAGCACAGACAGCTCTTAGACAGACCTCTGAGTCTTAAATATTAATAATTTTACCACCACACTGATCATAAAGATAGAGGACCGTTTCATGTGATATATGTGTACAGTGTCACAGAAGAGGAAGTTATATATCTCTCTCGGAGCAAAACTGATTCTATTCTGTATAGTGAGTATATATACAGTATATAACACCCAGATAAACACATCTCTTAGTCTTAATATGAAGTTTTAAAGGTTGGAGTCTCCTTTTTTATTTAAGATAGTTTCTGAGTTTTCTATTTCTTTCAGTCCTATTTCATAAATATAACTAACTTTATCCTTTTAATTCATACAAGACACGGAAATATTTTACTGGGTTAGCTTATCTTATTTAAATAAATCTTTGATGAGCATTTTAGCACTTACCTGCATTTGTTAGTTAATACATTTGTTCTGTGACATTTGACTTAATTTTCCTTTTTATTAAGGACTGTCACAACTTTCCATCTGTGCAAGTCTTTCATAGTTTAACCATCTTATGTAAAAATACTGTAGTTTACAGAATCTTACGGATATTTTTATTTTGTACATACTAACTTTAATAGTTTTTAATATGTGCCTACAATTTTTGCTCCTTTCGTTCCTTTTGTATCAGCTCTTTAAATGTTTTTTCTGGACTGGAGGCATTAAGGGCCTGCAATACTATAACATAAAAACCCCTCTTTCTTTATGAGTATGAACAGATCAAGGACTCTTAATGGGCTGCAGAATAGCTGCCAAGGTAGATAGCTTTAGCAGCAGCGTGTTAAATGGACTTGAGTGGGAAGAAATGAGAAGAGGCATTATTTCCCTGCAGATGCCTCACAACTCACAGAGGGCTTGTCTGTTGGGAGCCTCCACAATTTATTTATCCATTGCTCTCAACTTTAAATTCATCCTTGCTTATAGAAGTCTCAATAGAGAAATTTCAGACTAAAAGAGTCCCCAGCCTTCTGCTCCTTTTGTCCCCGGGGTTTGGATTTGGTCCCTCTGGAATAAACTTTGCTGACCTTATTTGGTGAGTCAGTGCAGAGAGATGGTCCTGGGAGAGAGTCCCAAAACTCACCACAAACCTGAGACAGATTTTCCTGCAATAGCAGAAAGCCAGCATTCTCAGCAATGCTAAACAGAAGTGAAGCACAAATAAAAGAAAACCATAATGAGGTATCATGAGCTTTTCAGCACAAAGGATTTCTGCAGCAGCTCTGCCTCAAGACCCACTTAGTGACAGAAAGCTCATTCTCATTTGATTGCCTAGTGGGAGTAAAATCAGGAATTATTAACAGTTGTTGCCATCCACCCTCAAATTGTGGTTTTTCCCCTAGCAGCTGATAAAATCCCATCTTTAGCACAAACAATTGCTGTGAGTGCTGGAGCAATATTTCCAGCCCTGCTCAGCCTGGTCTGTGCGGAGCAGCTGCCTCGTGTGCGCAGACACCCCCGTAGGGCTGTGCCACGGGGCCACTTACACCGAGCCACTCTAATAGTTTCTGAAGCCATTATTTGTGTACAGATGAAAAGAGAAGTGTTTGTGTTCTCCTACAATCTTTTCTTCCCAAATCCTACATAACACTGGCTTGGAAGTGATTACTATTTTCCCTCTCCTCCTGATTCCCCTTCTGGCATGTGCAGCTCCGGCAGAGATGCACCGTCCAAGCGCACCGGCTAAGCAGTTTATAGCCTCTCTGTGTGTCCAGAGTGAGTCCCAGCAGAGCCTGTGTGTCACTCCATTGCTGGGAGAGGCCTCACATCAAATAACTCTTTTGCACAAGAGCACTGTATGATTTCGAGAGTGACTGCGTGGTTTTCATGGAATTCTGCTCTTTCAAATGCATTAAAAGACACATCCTTCCCAGCAGCCATCTGTTTGTTTGGAGGCTCAGAAACCGGGAAGGAGTGGCTACAAGTGTTTTTGGAGCTGCAGAAGGAAGAGGAAGAGAAGACTGGGATAAGGCTCTTTGTAAAAGAAAAGTAACAGCACCACAGTTCCTGACCTAGATCAAAATTTGGTGACTGAAAGAAAACAGGAGAAACTGCTAAAGTGGTAAAGGAACAGGGAGAGGAAGAGGCAACAGGAGAGGACACATAAGGAGAACAAAGAAGGAGGATTTCTCTGCTGGGAATGCAGGAATGGGAGCATGTCCCATCTTTCTCATTTTCTTGGGAAACCACCCACTATGAGAATTTTCTTGTGTGGTGTGTCCAACTAATGTTTATAATCTTTTCTTCCAGTGTCCAGTCATGTCAGAATATGGTCATTTCCAAAGTTCCAAACCCATACGCAAAAGCCTCCTTACTTAAGCAAAGATTTCCTCGTTTCTTGGGTTTTATTTGCCATCAGCTTTACAAAGATCTCTTGTCTTGTGAAAAAAATATGCTTCACACAATCATAAATGTCCAATGTATTATGTATCTGAAATGTACTAGCTGTGGAAGGTAGGTAAGTGATTCCCACACCACTGTAAATGTAGCACCAGTGTCCATGCTCAGCCAGCCACTGCTGACTTGTTGAACTAACTAGAAAGTAATGTTTAGTGCATTTTTCAATTTGAAAATTGAAATAATACAAGCGATTAGTGTCCCTGAGACCTTCTGAAAACTGACAGGGCACTGTTAGATCAGAAAGCTCAGGAACCATGGAATTAACTTGGATTAACATGGATTTCTTCAGTAGGGAAAGGGAATCTGCACCATGTACCACTTGCCAGGGAATGGCTGGATGAGTAGAGGTCCAGTATGGGTGGTATGAAGAAGACTGTCTAGGCCATTGAGCAGCTGTTCCTGTGACTGTCTTGCCTCCATGTAACCTCGTAAAACTACAGTGGAGAGTATAAAAAAGATGCTATATAAGAATTAAACCAGGTCAAACAAGAACAAATGTAAAAAAATTCTCTTTAATCCTATGATAAATGATTTAATGTTAAGAAGATGCATAAATTAGTAAAGAATAAATGTTGGCATTAATGCATGTTTCTGTATAAAACAGTTTTAATAAAAGGACTGGAGAAAACAGGGGATTCAGTACATTTAAAGGAGAAAGCCTGTACAGAACTGTATTGCTGGCTAAACTCTCCTTCCCAATCTGATGTCATGTTTCATCTCAAAGCCTGTCAGCACACCAAGCAGCAGTCACTTACAGAAGGCACACTTGTCAAAGATGACATGAAGAATAGCTGAGCATGTAAAATCAATCAATAAGAAACAGAGATTCTCTTGGTCATCACTTCCTCATGGCATATGAGAAATGTACAGGTACAGTGATATTTCCAGTGGCAAAAAAGTGGAGGAAAGCTTTGTGACAGGAGAGAGAGGTCCTAAAGCGGTTTCCAAATTGCACTAAAACTGTGGGATTAAACTTCAGAAAGATTTATGTTTAGAAATCTCTTGGCAGTTTGAGATGTTTATCTTCTTTATGGTTCAGACATCACAAAAGACATCAGTCAACATCATGTCGACATACTCAGGTATTGTGGAGGGAAAAGAAATGAGAAATAGGGGTGGGGAAACAGCAGATGTTTCCCCTTCAGCAAAGTGAAGAACAATAGCAGAGAGAGGTGGGGCTCTCTAAGCCAGAGATGAGAGCGATGGCAGGTCTGCAGAGAAGTCATCTCGATAAACACGACACATGTCAGCAGTGGCAGCGAGGACCAGCTGTGAAGAGAAAGCTGAAGTGATTTTAATGTGCTAAGATTTCAGACCAGGCAGGTGAGAAGGATAATGTAGAAAGCTGCACCCAGCCAGGGCAATTAATACAGTCTTCTGTTTGTATAAATAGAAAAGAAATTAACCTTCCTGTCTGCACCAGGAGAGGAGCAAATTGGATCGTTTCTAAACACGTAGTACTATGACGATGATCTGAGGAACAGCAGATCAATTATCTTGCTCTTCATGCATTCTTGTCAAGCTAATGAGCAGTTTATTGTCAAAGGTAATGCATTTCAAAGAGAGCACAAAGGTTTGAATCAGGATTACCAACAGCCATCCAATTTTGTATGAGAGGAGTCATCCTAGAAAAGACAACCAATGATGAAACTGCTGTATTAGCAGGACAGTGTTTCTGGATTTCCAGACAATATTTCATAGACCCCATTACAGAAGTAAAACAGATGAATCACTTTTTATTCATTGAAATATAAGAGTTACAGAATTAAAATATCCCTTGGTTTATGTAGCCTGACCTTTCAGGGAGGACTAAGAGGTCCCTACAAAGTATTCATGGCAAAGTTTTCCTGCCATGTCTGTCTCTTTACACATATCAGGAGTCCAGGTAGATGCTCCACTATAAAATTCAAAAATATAGGGGCAGACAATGAAAATAATTTTTATAACAGCCAGAATTCTACAAAATTCCAGAAATTCTTCGAGTTCCTGTCCCTCTGCTCTTCAGCTGTCAGAGCTTCAGGATCAACTGAAATTTAGATAGCAACAAAACGTGTCTTCTGTGAATTCTTCTTCTGTACTTTCTCTGAAAGTACCATTTTATTCACTCACGTGCCCTCTTCTTGCCTTTTATTGAGCAATAAAATTATTTGCTGAATGTGACTTTTATAAGTAAATACTAATTTCCCTGAAGTTGATTGGAACTATATTACTTCATTAGAATATTTTATTTTGTTGCTTAGATTCGAACTCCTAAATGCTGTCAGTGTGAATTTCTGAATTACTTCATTGGCATGCTCATACAGGAAAAACAACTCAAATATTTTTTGTGTCTGACTTTTTTTCTGGAAGTGGAGTTGAAACTGACTTTTAATAAAGTCCCAGAATAAGGTAGAGATTTGGAAAGTGGGAACAAGGCATTCATCTTTGATTTCTGTAATAGACCTGGGCATAAGGAAGCCAGTCCTGTGCTGAACTCACCCAGAACCAGCTGAAGAGACCCAAAAATAACATGTGCAATACCACATCTATAAGTCTGAAAACCTAACATCTCTCACTCAGCAGAGCTTAGCACTCACAGAACTGCAGGTTCTTGTTCAGGGTATCTTGTTCAGGGTTAACCCATTGTGCAAAACCTTTGCACACTATGAAGCTACATCTGGACTGTGGTTGTGGGAATGTGTATTTTTGGTGAGGTTATACATCACAAAGGGTGATGGCAAGTCTGAGGCACTTCATGTGAGAGAAGCCAAATAAAAAGCTGTCAAAGCACCCTTTATATAAGTCCATAGCCTTTTCAACTTTAAAAGTATCAATTACCAAAGTACAAACAAAAATCTGCAAGAAATAAGGTTTGGTGTGAGTTCACGTTTGTTTATAATGGACCTGCTGCTGGAGGAAATGTTTCCCTGTAGGTTTAAGCTGAACTTTGGATGCCCAAAGGCAATATTGGTCAGCACCATTGCAGGCAGCTTGCTGGGGACCAGGAGTATATCCAATGTTTTTTGAAAATGTGGTCCTCATGCCAAGGTCTGATACCCTGGTCCTAGAAAGTAGGGGAGACAGCTCTTTGCCTGTGTTCTGCAGTCAGGCTGCCCACAAAGTCCTTCATATTAAAGTAAGAAATATCAGGAGAGGTGTAATTACTTGTCTGTGCAGCACTTACAAGCCTCTCTGAATATTTCTTCATAGTTTTTCCCCTAAAAGGTGAGCAGAGTGGCAACTGTTACTAGGAGTATGGGATATCACAAATACAAATAGAAGTAACAGCAAGTGCCATGTTACACTGCAGCCTCAAGCTTGGCCTTTGGGGAAATAACCCTGCAAGCAGGAGAGAGGCTGATCCCAGCCCCCTGTCCTCAGCTGTTCTTTATGGTAACTCCACGACAGTGGGTTTACGTATGGTAAATCAAATATTCACAAGGATTTTGTGAGAAGAGTAGCTTCAGAGTAAATTATACATGTAAGATTTCAACTTGGTTTCCCAAGTGGCGAGATGTTTTGCATTCAGCGAGCAGGGACACCCCTCTTCAGAGAAGGAGCAGTTTGCAGAGAGCAAGTACTGAATCACCAGGGCCTTTCCCAAGAGGCTGTCGTAGTGAATCATACTTACAGTTGCCCAACCTTTGTGTTCAGCACCATGATAACAGTCCAGTTTGAGCACAGAGACACAGCAGTCTGATTTCACAGTTTACATGGTCTCAAACATCCAGTCTCTGATTTCCATCCTGAACGCGGTGTGCTCTCCCTGCAGGTCTGAGTGCAGTAACTGCGAGGTCGGGGAGCACTGCGGAGTGATAATGCACGGCAACGCTGCCACGTTCTGCGAGCCATACGGTCCCAGAGAACTGGTAAGTGAGGGCTGCCTCATCTGCTGGGGCCGCGGCTGCAGGCTGTGAATGGAAGCTGTGTCAGCTGCAGAGAGGTTGGTTTGCTTTGGAAGTTCGGTGTTTAGCAGAGGTGCTCTTGAGCAAGGTGATAGGCCCATAGAGTGCACCCAGCAGCATCCCAGTGTTTTAAACAATAGATGCTATCCAAAGGTTATTGCTATAGTTAGCAAGGGACAGCCTCCTGATCCAGCGTGTATCCAAGTCATCTAAAGTATCTCTGAAATACTGAAAAGTCAGGGACATAAAGCTGTGTTGTCAAACTGGCATCATACTCTTTTTATATCCAACAATTAAATAGAGACAGGGTTCTTTTCTCTTTTATTATTTTATTAGTCTTGTCCCGTTTTTTCTTGTCCCTGTTGACAAACATTAATTTGGTTGTTAAACATCACTTGTAAATGATGCATCCTACAGACTTAAATGCAGCCTGGAGCAAGCACCTGCCAGTCTCAGGGAAGTGTATGTAACAGACTGAGTCATGATGAATGGGACAGAATTAATTTTGTTGGGGGGTAGTTCGGTCATAAAATTGCTGTAAGAAACAACATGGTACAATTTGCATTAACTTGGGGTCATCTGGGTGTGGAAAATGAATTGCAATGCATAAACCAATGTCCACATGATGCTGCTGGGCAGCTAGCTGCAATGATGTACATAAAAGGGGAGCTTTGGAAAGAACTGAAAAATTAAAAGGCCAGATCAAAGCCCATGTAATTCAAAATTAATTTTCATGTTTTCAACAGTCTTCTGAATGGAGAAGAGGCTGATTAGAGCTATTTGAAGAGCAAACATGGAAGAGGGCCATAAAACAGAAGTGGTTTTGGCCAGGCATCTTCCTTTCACTTCAGACACTGACAGTTCTTTTCACAGGGTTAATTTTACATTCTTAATTGGGAGCAGAATTACACAAATGCAATGTAGATAGTGCTGATGTCGTGCACGAATGTCATAAACACATATAAAATTAATTTAGAGATTTTACAGATAAGGGAGAATTTCTCTCGCAGCCAGCTCCAGCCAGGGAATCTTGTCAGGGATGTTAAATGGCCTCTCTGCTACTTTGCATCCTGTTTGAATTTGCTGTGCTTTGCTAACTGCCTTGAGAAGAGATGCATTGGTTCATGTCCTGTGAAAAAGTGAAGTCACACCACTAGGGTATTTTTCCCATTTTTTACATCCATTTTTAGTTGTAGTACTGAGCATAGATAACACTACTTGGGGAAAAAAACCTATTTATGACATTTAACAAACCCAGGGTCCCAGCTCTGATGGTTTTGAACTGTCATTCATTGGCTGTCTCCTCCCTGCTGATATGAAATTTAGACTACCCTTAGTAATCGGGAATTGGCTTCAAAATCCAGTCTTGGACTGTATTTGTCATATTGCTGTGTGGTAAGGTAGCACTACCATGGCATCAGGAATTTGGAAAAAATTTGTTATGATACCAAAGTGGTGTGATTAAATAATCAGCTGAAAAAATCTTCATGCTTATAAACTGTTGCCAGACTAAAAATGAAAGTATTTATAAATATTATGGCAGTGTTGCAGAAAAATCAAATCCTTCTGCAGGAACATGCTAGCGGCTTAACATTATGGATGAGCACAAGACAGTGTTCAGGCCAGAGGTGTGATCTAGTTTTATTTTTGGGTATGGACATACATTTAAATGCCTATTGTCTTAGAACCAACCTGTTTCTCATTTGTAGTTGTTTCGGCAATTTCACTACATATCTCTTTCTGTCACAAATTTTAAAACCTGTTTCATTTCTCCACGATTTTCTTTAATCCTATTCTGTCCCTGCTTGAAATGGATCATGAAATCTCTGTTCCTGCTAACGGCTTCTAGTACATGAATTACTCCTTTAAAATACTTAGTCAAGAAGAGTTGAATTTGCAAAATATATTATATCAACAGCTCTAACAGCTGCTGGTTTGCTACCTTGACCTCCTTCTTTTCTCCTGATTTCCAACAGCCACCTGTTACTGCAGGCAGACGGTTTTTTAATACCAGCTGTCTCTGTCTGTTGGTGAGAATTTACCCCTGACAAAATCCTGGAAAGGTGTGTAGCATCAGAGGTGCAAGCAAAGGAAAATATCTACTAAAGGCTCCCTACCATGCTCTCTGCAGTGTCTGAACTAAGCAGTTCTATGCACAATTTTGCAAAAAGTTTTTAGTAAGTCTAATGCTTTCTCCCAAAGCATTGCTGAAATGATTCACAACACAGTCTAAGTCTACATGAACACCTCTTCTGTGAAAACTGATATGTTTACTTTCTTGGTGATATGAGCTACCGAACGTCAATAAAGGTTTTGTTTTCAAATTATAACTTGCACAACATAATTAATTGAAGGAAAACTAATATAATAGGTGCTCCTAACTTGAATCAGAAAGCAGTTTAGTATTTGACATGATAAATGCGATAACTTACACTGAATCGATCCTGACAGAATGACTTAAATGGGAATGTGACTGTATTTTAAAGGGGCTATGTAAATGCAGCTTCCCTATTCTTGTTTAAAAACTAAAATTACCTGTTAGGACATGTAGTCTTTTTATCAGGTAGTCTTCAATGCATTTCAGTGAAGATCCCATTCCTTAATATTTATAAGAAATTCTTTTCTCAATGTAATATGTATGTAGAAAATAAACAAAACACACCAAAACCTCTTACCAACTCATGCAGATCTCCATCCATTATTTTGAAAGCCATCATTTAATGAATACCTCAACTAGGTGTGCATTGGCACTGGAAGAAGTCCAGTCCCTTTTGCTCTTGGATGCCTTGCTTGTTAAGTAGCAGTATTGTTAAATCCAACTTTCAAAATAAATTGGAAACAATTAGGTGTCCTTCACAACACACTAGGGCTTTTCATTTTATAGCATTTTCAGGAGAACCATTCTAATTTGAACCACTGAAATATGGTAGCATTCAAAGAATGGAGAAAGAGAGGCCTCAAAGGAGGGTGGTGTGCTGAGTACAGGGTGAGCTGCTGGTGTTTTCTGTCTCTTTCTAGGTCTTGGCTGGATGTCAGCAGTGGGTAGATGCTGCTACAACATTTCACTGTACATACCATATAGTTTTTTGTAGTATATAAAAAACCAAGGTTTTTTGTTTGCTTTGGTGTGTAAGACTTAAGTTCTGTTATTTCCTCTTAATATTTCATTATTTTAGGGTTACTTAATGTTATTTTTATTACTTATTTATGATTATTTTTAGTCCTTGTTCTGTGCTGGGAAAAGTGAGAACCATATACAGATTTACACTAAGCTCCCTATAAACCACAGAGTACATTTTTTCAATCTTCTAAACAGTGGTCAAGCGACAGTGTTGCACATAAATGTGCTTTTTTTTGTAGATATCAGTATGGTGGAAAAAGTTCTCGCTTTGGCATATGATGAGATTTCAATAATCAAAATGACATAACAAAAATGTGCACAACCACTCAGCCTGAAAGGGCTGGTGATTAACAGTCCTGTGCACTGGAGATGTAGGTGTCTAGAGATTTTCCATGCTTTCAAGGAAAAACAAGTGATGGATGTATTGTTTTGCTGATCTAACTAAACTATTTGCTTCTCTTCCCATAGACCACCACTGGCCTTAACACAACTACTGCATCTGTCCTTCAATTTTCCCTCGGTAAGTTTAGATTACTCTTTCACCCGAGGAAGTACAAAAAGTCATTTCTGCAAAGGAAAATGGCCCTAAACTTCAGGGTTACCTTTTTTGGTTGATGTTACACTCAATATGAGGGATTAAAAAAATCTTTTAAAAACTGTAGTGTATTTACTGTTCTCCTGATATGGAGCTACTGTTTTAAGTTTTGGAAGTGAAAAACTCCAGTGGATACTCTGATAAGTCATGTTTGAGTTTTGTTTTTTTCACCTATTTTATAGCCTGATGCCTAACATTATAATTTCTTGCTCTTCTTCTGAAGTGTGATTATTGTTTCTAAAAAAAAAAGAAGGGTTTTAACATTTAACCCCCCCGATACATTCCAAGTTACACCTAGGTAGTGCTGTTTTTAACACCTTTCTACAAAGAGAATAGGTAGGGCAGATAAAGACTAAATGCTCTTAAGTCCATATGATCAACAGTGTGATTGTATGCTGCATTACTTAGAGTACTGTGAGTTATTGCACATTTCACTGTGCAGTTGTGGCTATAAATTATGGTAGAGGGGGCTGGGGCTGAGGGCAAATTTGGAACACACCTAATTTGTTAACTCATATCTCAGCATTCAAAATATGAAGGAAAAATGTTCTTTTGCTATAAATGGTTCAATAAAAAAGCAAGCAGGAAATATAGCCTGCTTCCTCTGTGGACCCCTGGATACGTGTTTCCAAATCATATTCATATTTTTAAAAAAGTAATTCTCCAAAAGTATCTCAAGAGGTGTGTGTGATTAAACTCTGGAAATCTCAGTTGAAAATAAGAACAATCATGTAGCTTGGAAAACAGCTTGGGTTTTTTAATGGATTCGAAATCAAAATCCTAGAAGGCTCAGAAATACATCACTTAAATTTGTTTTTTACCTGAAGTTGTTCATTTGGGTATTTGAAGTCATCAGTACCTGCAACTGACTGCAATGTTAATACATCTAAGGACTGGTATCTATACTTTTACTTCGAATTACTGCTTTTAAAAAGCCAGAAAAATGTATCCAATCCTCAACTGAATTAGTGCATAAACGTTGGGTGCCCCAGATGAAAACCAGCCTGCTGCTGCCCTGTGGTTTCATTCAGACAGTGGAAGGGTAGCAGCTCACTTGAGCCACTGGGATGTGTTGCTCACCGACAGAAGCACAAGGAGATGTGACTTGTATAAAGCTGCAAGTTTGTGATGATGGAGGAATTTCACTTTTCATGTAAATTTACAAAAATCTTCTTTGGATTATTCTTGCAGTGACCCAGGGTGGTTAACAGCAGAGTAAGGTGCAAGGTGCTGGTAGGTGTATATTTGCTGTCACAGCCCAGTGCCTGGTGTCTGCTGCAGGTGAACTGCAGAAGGGTGCAGGCTCCCAGAAGTTTCAAAGGGAGACTTTGTATTTTACTAGGAGCATTTGTGCCTATCAGTTGGGAAAGGTCAAATAAAAAAAGGGGTAAGAAGAGGCTGAGCAGGAAATACTCTATGTGACAGGATTGTCATGAATATATCTTAAGAATACCTAAACCTGTACCAGTAAGAACCAGTAAAACCCTCAGTGTGATGGAGCAGGAGAGGGATGGATGCACATCCAAATAAATCAAATTTCAGCCTCCAGTTGGAAATGTATCATATTTCCCCATGTGCCTGTGTTGAGTTTGAAATACAATGCAGATTGGTTTTGTAACTGATAGAAGCCAGTGTGAGCCAGGGGACTGCTGCTGAGCTCAGCAGTACTTGGCTTCAGAATCCAGTTTCCAGCTTATTCCCAAATGTCCGATTTAATCATAAACCTATTTAGGGATTGATCCAAGGGAATTGCTTTTTTTTTTTTCAGAGAATGTTTACCACTTTCTGTCAACCATGGAACAGCTTAAGCTGTAGCCTTTTGGAGGTATCTTTATGTTAAATTTGTCACATAGCTTTGGCCTTATTAAAGAGCACACTCTTTAATTTCTCTTGCTACTAATTATCAGATGGAATTTTGTATTTTCAGGTATGTAGGCAGTAGAGAACAAGGAAATGAAGATAAAAAAGAAAAGATTCTGGTTTCACCATAAATTCCAGATCCTTTTAAACTCTGTGGTCAGGGAGGGTAACAGACTAGTGAATTTTTCATTAGTTGAAATTCTGTGTGGTTTCCTTCATGCGTCACATATTTGGTAGTTTTGCTTTTTAGAGGCCAAGGTGGTTGAAAAGGTGCATTTAAGAAGAAGGCTTAATTAGGATGAAAAGGTAATTAGTAAGGCATTTTCATCACACAGGACAACATTAATATGCAGTATCCTTTCTGAATGAGAGGAATTTGTCTGTCGTGCAGCATCCACTCAAGACTGGTCCAGGGCTGGGGTGATATTTACACTCATGCACTCTGTGCCCAAGTGTGCAGAAAATTTTGATTACTTCAAATGTCTTAATCATCCATCACTACATTCCCCAAGACCCAACACTGACATGTCTAGCAGTTTCCTCAATGTTCAGTGGGATTGTTAATTGAGATATTTAAAGCAATGCCTTTGGGCTCTCTCAGGCCAGAACATCTGATTCAACAGCTTGGGAATTGCAGGATATTGCCCAAAAGCCTCTGGACTCAGCTGCCACACAACGTTAGTCTGGTTCATTAGCTGAAATATTCTCTATTTCTCACTCCAAATCTGAGCCCTTTCCCCTCAGCTACATCCCTGGTCTTCCCCAGGATTGAACATGATCTGTCATTCACATGGGCCACTGTGGTGGAAGGTGACTCATTGTACTGAGAGATTAGCAACTGAGCTAAATACAGGAAGAAAGAGACATTAAATCCCATGGGGAGAAGAGGAGAGGCTTTGAGAGAGCAATGCCGAGGTGTGAGGTGTGCAAGTTGTTGTGCTTATACTTGTTCCTTGGGTGTTGTCCTCAGCATGTGCTCTGGAGGCAGTGGTGTATGTGGGCTGTGCAGGCTCTGAGTGAGCACTGGCAGGTTCTTCCAATCCCTCCTTCCTCTGCAGGGCCTCTGCTGGAGCTGAAGATGCTGTGATGAGCATCAACACTCAGCCCCGCCTCCAGGGCAGGTGCTCCTTGGAGCCATGTGTTTAACAACGTGAAATTTGTTAATGGAAAATAATTGCCTTGAAAAACTTTGTTCCATAGCTCTCTCCTTATATCTTAATATTACTAGATAATTTCTGGCTTTTTAACAGTATTTGAAAATGAGAATAACTTGATAAGGAAACCTCCCACTTTTCAGCTTTGTTATGAAGATTCCTTCACATTCCTTTGCAAACAGGATGACTTTGTCAGTATCATATACTGGATAAATACGTAATGTTTGTAAAGCACTATCCTACTTTAAAATTGCTTTCCCTTGAATTTTCATGCCACTGTCATAAAGATCCTCTGTCACTACTAGAGCAAATTAGCAATTCTTCTTCCCGCCCTAATTTTCTAAAAAAAATCGAACCTCCCTACTATTTTACATTAAACCAAAATTGGTTTATAGGGGAAGGGTTTTTTTAATCTTCTCAGAAGGAATACACCTTCGAATATTACAAACATCTGGCACTTCTGCTCTGTTTCTTAAGGATCAAACCATTAATCTTGCAAACAAAGAAATAGATACAGGTTCAAAAGTTTTTTGCTTTATTTGGAAATAAAGCTTGGACTTGGACTCTCCGTTCCAAAATATTATTATAACAAACTTTCGCAAAAGCTGGGTTCCGTAATCTATCAGGTTTTACTTTGAGTCAACCATTAATCCTTATTTTCAGTCCCCTTCAAAACTACCTTTGTATGGTAAATATGTGACTTGCAGTATTTAAAAGTTGTTTGTAATCATAAACCATCTTTCCATAATTGATTTTAGCTGAGTTATGGTAACTTAATATGTGTAATATTGGTGTATATGCTTATCTTGACAAATGAAACCTCTTACAAATATCTCAATAGGATGCAAAATTACTTTTCCTGCAATAAATAAAATAATAAAGCCTGTCTCTAAACTTCTGGGGGACTCCGAGAGTACCACTGAGCTGGCAAGGAAGGGGCTGCTCTCTGAGAGCATTATTTGCTGTTAAGATGAAAGACTTGAAGATGCATGAGCAAAGGTGATCTTCAGTGCCTGAAGGCTGTCAGGCCTTGACACTGGAAATTCCTTAGGCATCTTTGCTGCATGGATCATATGCTTAGTACCTTAGCTATTGCTAAAGAAAAGACTTGAAATGAATCAAATCTAGCACACCAACCTTCAGTAAAAACAGCTTTCAGTGAGGTTTTAGTAGCAGGCTTTAATCTGTGAGAGTGCTTTGTGGTTTTGCCAGACGGACTCTGTCCTCTCAGGAAAATCCTGGTAGATATTATACAGAACACTCACATTATTATACAGGTCACTCACGTTTTGATTTGCTCACTGGTCTGGAACCCAGCATTTGGACCTTACTTGCAGATTGAGAATGGCCCTTTTCTCCTGCTGCTTCTGGGGCAGAACAGGACCATTTCAGTTGGAAGGGACATACAATGAACATCCACCCAACTATTTCAGAGCTGACCAAGAGTTACAATTTGTTGATAGCTTCTTTAACATCATCCAGTCAGTTCTCTGCCATCTATTGCTATTGCACCTTCCATTGTTTCAAATTATTTTCTCTAAACATCCATCAGATGACCAAGTTAATTGTTGATTACAGAATTCGGCAAGTATTCCATACAGGGTTCTATATGTATTAAATTAACCTATTACAATCACTAGCAATACCTGCCAGCAGTTTATCAATCTCCCTTAATATCTTTCAAATGGAACCCTATAGCAAGGACAAATGGGTGCATCTATTGGTTTTAATATGGTTTAAATATTATTAAGAAATATTACTAAGAAATACTACTGGTATTCAACTATTCAGGACTTTTTGGTAATTCAGGGTGCAGAGATGTTGCTAGGGTGATCTTCATTCTATAGTACCCACTTTGTCCCCATTTTCTAACTTCCTCCAAAGGAAATAAAATGCCAAACTCTCTGCTTTTACATGCATAAATATTTCATTGACAATCTTACAGTATAATCACTTAAACCAGTAACAGAAGTAATAATTTCTCCAATCTCGTTCAACACACTTTCCACTCTTGCAACTTTATTTTCTGGTTGAGTAATCACCCATGCCTTCACTTCAAATTTCCTGAGCTTTTAAAATCCATCAGACCATCAGCTATACTTAAATGCAGAGTAATTATATTACCTATAATGACCTTACATTTATACTGCCATGTTTTTTAAGAGATGAGGTGTTTGTGCAGTGCACATACCAAGGGTTTCCATGTGGCTTAGTTTATTGACAGTCTGTTTCAATGCTGCTGATTTCGCAGTCCTCTGTGACTGTAATTCAGAAAACTATTTAAAATCTGCTATTGATTGCTTTTAATTAGTATATGAGTAAGGGTCACTGATTTGGATGCAGATCTTTGACATAATGATTCCAAAAGGATTTTCATGTCATGTCCTGCCTCACCCTAAGACATCAGGTTGGTGAATCATTAACCAGCAGACTTTATTTCTCTCCCTGAACTACCAAGGCTACTAGGATCTATGTGAAAGCTATTTTACTCAGAAAAATCCATGGCCTAATGGTCTTGGTGATGGTTGTTGAAGACAAAGCACAGATAGTGTTCATCACCTTTACAAAGTAAAATGCAATTTTTTTTCAGGCTTATTTATTCCACTTATTATTTGTAGTGACAATTTGCCTTTGTTACCAGTGTAGTCTCGCAGAATTAAATTATAAAATTTACTTGATTATGTAGATAGTGGAAACACTATTTTGCCTTGATGTGTGCTCAATCTACAGCTTATTATTATTAGTAGTAGTAGTGGTAGTATATCAGCATCATCATTAGAATTGTTGAATGTGCCCTTTGGATTAGTCCTCACCTGATAGGATTCTGTGCCTCAGAACTCACATTTACTTCTCTATTAACCTCAGCAAATAGAAGATCATGATGAACAAAAAATAATCTTACAAAAATAAACAGTGCAGCTGATTCACTGAGCTCCATGTATTTCTGTGGAGGAAACAGCAGTCTCTCGCTGCTAGAGCTGTCCCCTAGAGCAGTATCTGGAGGGCGTGGGATGATGATCCCTTCTGCTTCACACCAGGAATACCCCAGTTCCACTTTGGCTCAGCCATGTGAACAAGGATGACTGCATTTGGCCCCATGTAACAGTCTGAAGACATTTATCATATATGTTCTTACCATGTTTTAATTCAGATCTGGTGGCAGCTGTTATATTGACAGTAGTGTTTTTATGCTGTTTATCCTCTGCTTGGATTCAGACCACTCGATAGAACAGGTCCAAACATGTTTTGCTAAATAGGTCTTAGCTTTGGCTGAAAGGAACCACTGCTGATCATTTTCTCTTAATTTCTGGCTTTGTTTAGTCAGTTTTACAATTAGCAGAAGCTATTGGATGACTGACAAATGCTGTAATAGCATTTTGTGCGATAGCCTCAGCAGAACTGGATAGAGATTTCCTTCAGATTTGCTAGGAAAATTCACTCACATATCTCTAGAGTAATACCAAAGTGAAAAACAAATCCCTTCTGAATTTAACATGGAGGAGCACTTGATCTTTTAAATTCATCACCATCTTGTTAGCTGAACACAAAAAATCTCAGTGAGAAAGCTGTAGTGCCAAAGGTTTTGGGCATGTTGAGCCACCTCCTTTGCTTTAGTCACCTGCATGGATGATTTTCCTCAGTCACACAAATTTCTCTTTCTCCAGTGCCTTCTAGGAAGCCCCAGGTTTCCTGTGCGGGTATGGCACATCCATACAGTTGTGTTGATAAGTGGTATGAGCAGGGAAGAGCAGTTCTGGTGGTCACAGATTCATTGTTACTAGAGTTAGATTCTGTCCCTTCTAAGCAACAAGAGCACAGCATTAAAAATATTTGAACCCTCTGGTTGTTTTGTCCTAATTTCTTTCCTATACATTTGGGAAAAGCTTGAGAATTTAATATAACTCAATACCAAAATTGGTGTCATTCACCGTTCTGCATTTCTTCTGCTTGCTTCATTTCCCATTTTCCCCCAATAAAACAATGTTGCATTTTTTTCCATTGGCTACCCAAATTGCCATTTGCTATTGTTTGACATGATACCTACTAGTTTCCCTTTTCTGGTGGAAAAGCTCTTTGTTTTGATGCATAGGTTATACATTATATCTAATGTTAAAGAATAAGACAAGTAAGTAATATTATCAAGTACTCTTCACATAGCGTGTGGAAATGTAAGGTGGTGTTTATTGATTTTGCTGAGTTTTACAAGAGAGGCTGCCTGGGTAATACCTAGATTGAAACTAGAGTTTAAAGTTCATGCTGTATTTGAAAGACGTTTTAATGGCCTTGGGGCAAAATGATTTGTGTTGTTTTGGCTAGCCCAAGGTTACGATGAAATATTGTCTTTATTACTTCTGTACCAGGGCTTCTCAGCCGCTGTTGGGAATTAAAATGTGAGCGTTAAAGATTTACTGCATGGAGAAAAGCAGAAAAGATAAAGAGCCTCAGGATTCAGATCCAGGGCAGGTGGCTGTGCCACCACCTCACAGTCAAACGTGGGCCATTATGGAATTGGTCACTGCAAATAATAAATGCTGGATTAAAGACAGACTCATCTTAATCCTGCTCATATCATTGTATGAGGATAACACTTTTGTATGATTAAAAAGGTCCATTTTTGAATTAAACAACAAAGCATCTGTAGTTCCCCAGGAGGAAATTGAGAAGCCCCCAGCTCAGCAAAACAGTCCTGGCTCTTTCTCCAGTGGGTGAGGGACTGAAAAGTAAAAGCAGATAAAAATAGAAAAGCCCATCAGGAACTGCAAAAAACAATTTTTACCAAGCCAATTACTATCTACTTTCATATACATTTAAAGGCAGGCGATCAGTTTTACGGGGTTGCAGAAAAGAGAGACACCTCAGCGCAGAATTGGCTTGAGAAAAATTATCTCCCAGATTTTCTTGGTGCCAGAGAATTCCACTAAAGCAGCCAAGGAAAGGACTTGCATATCTGAATAGTCAAGATACCTCCTTGTACACAGCAATTCGTGGGACAAATTTGTGTTTTCTACTGCCTTTCTGGAGTGGACTGGCTGTAAGGATCTAAATAAAACTTCATGTATTTTCCTGCAGTATTTTAATACCCTTACCTGCATGTTATGATGCTCATTTTCTTGATTATAGACCTTCGCAGCTGACCCAGACTGCCTAACACACTTACACAAAGCATCTATTCACTGATGTGTAAGTGTAGTAGTGAACTACTTTCAGATGGTATCATTTACATCTTGCCCAGCTTCATTGAGAGGTCGCCCTCTCACTTAGAGTAGCTCCACATACTCTGACATTAACTATTTAATGGTAGTTATATTGAAGTGTACAATGTGGGTACCCCAGCAGAAAATGCTTCCTGGACACAGGGGTTACTATTTTGTCAGACATTCCAGAGCAACTGTAATTATTTTGGGAGCATTAATGATACTATTGTTTGAGTAGCTACAACTCCTGAGTGTCCATTTCATCCAGGTCTAAGCAAGTTTGCTCACTTTACCTTCAGCCAGGTGTTTTGTTATACAATGTTAGTGCACTTAAGAACGTGGTTAAAATTAGCGTCATGTAATTCTTTATTTGGCAACAGACTTATTACCCAGGCACATACCTGCTGGCTGTATCTAAGAAAGAGACACTATAAATAGCTTTACATCAGAATAAACTGGAAACTGGCATGAGGGAAATACAGCTTTCTGCTTGGCTTATTTTTCTCTCCTTAATGTTCTCAGCACAAAAAGCAATGTGAATTGTGATCTGATCTTGTTCATTAGAAGAGAACAAATTTGTGTGAGCGCAGGAAGCACATCAGATTTCTGAATATAAATAGGCTAAGAGGAAGTTGAACCAGATAAGTATTTCCTCAGACTTCTCATCTAAAGGAAATTAGCTACATTAATTCATAAAAAGTACATTTGCTGTTATTGGGAATCCTGGCAGGAGGTGGATGGGAAGGGACCCATGGGTGATCACCTGCTCCATGCTCCTACCAGGATCAAACCCTGGGCAAAGACAGCCTGCTCAGGGCCCCATCCTCCTAGGATTTAGCCTCAGATTAACTTCTAGGACTTCATTTATGAAGTTCTTCTGATTGATTTTTATCAAACGTATTTGCTAATTATTATTCTCATCTTTTACAGTTTTACATTGGAGGCTTTTAGCCTGCCTGTCAGTCCTTTAGTTTTATTTAGATGTAAATAGCTACCCAGCTATTCTGAAATGGAACAACAGACTAAATGTGCCAGTGGAACAAAAATTAGCTGCTCTCAGAAACCTGCAGAAAATAAATAGCTGAGACTTTGCATTACAGAATTCGTAATTCTCACTAACAGTAAAGTAGATCTGATTTTTATGAAAGGCAAACACCATTGGCATTTTTTTTCCTAGTGTCAGATATTTATTTCAGATTGTTTATCAGAACACATACAAGAGTGCAGTCAAAATCCTTTTCCCACAAGGGAAAGAAAAGCAGCCAGCAATAAAAGTGTTTGTTTCCATGAACAGATAGAATATGATTATAAAATAGAACGCAGATCTTACAGTTTCTAATTTGAAGATTTTTACACCTAAAATATCTCTTTGTACTGTGAATTAATTCTATAAACAGGGAAAAGCAGTTAAAAAACAGTCTAAAGATCTAAAATGTCATAATTAAAAATCACATTTGTAACTAAATTCAAAGTTGTGACTTCAAAGAAAAATCAAAATGCTCTCGTGACCTTCTCTTGAGAAAGTTTTCAGAGGCAGAATGGAATGAACAATGCATTGCATGTTTTTGTACCAGTGCTTCTGGTATATCCAGCACTAAATATTCCATATTTTAAGATGGCTAAAATCATCTCATTCTTGATCAAAAGATAATGTAAATGTACACCTAAAAAAAATCAGAATCCATGGAGCATTTATTATACCAAAATGTATGGTTCATTACTTTGGAAAAAACTATTAGCAAGCCAGCCAGATTTGACTGCTAGTAATTTATACTATCCAGTTTGGCTTAATTCAAGCGATAACAGCAAATTATAATCCTTAGCAAACACTAACCATTATTCATCCCATTAACAAAATTAATAAAAGTAATCTTCTAACATTAGATAAAAGGGATTCTTCTTAGCTCCCTTTTGTTTTTCAGACTGCATTCAGGACACAATTTAAACCCTTCTGCACAATTTTTGTGTGAATCTTTCTTGTGCAGTCCCCATTAGACTCATTCTCCTTAAAGCCAGCATTAGGTATCTCGTCTGCTTATCCACGGAAGCACTCGCAGGAACTATCAAGAGGTTGTCAAGAGGCAGAGGATGTCACACTCTATAAGGAGCAAAATATTGCTTCCCTTGCAGATGGCACCCAGTTTTATCTCAGCAAAACACCAGCTTCTAATCAATGTTGTTAAGAAATCTTAGAGACCAACAGCTGTATGACTTGGGTTTCTATAAATCTGACACAGTTGGAGGCAAAGCCATAGTGAGAATTAATTTTGCCTGCCATTGTCAGCCTGGATACAAATAACTGAATACCCGGATACAAGCAGCTGATATGCGGTGCCTTCATAACATCTCTCCTGAAATACTATGCTCTTAGTACTGCTACCTACGTGACATTTCAAAAAATAAGGTAGGTAAAATATTCCCCAGTACTTTAGATGGCCAAAATCAGCTTAACAAGACCTGAAATTAAAAAAGACAAAAAACCCATGACTGTTTCAGTTGGGTATGCTGAGAGTGGTCAGTGCTAGTCAGGTCCTGGCTATGGGTTACCAGTCCTGTGAAACAAGCAGCAAAGCAGTTGAGAAACATACTTTTGTTTCGCTTTTCTATTCTTTCCTATTTAGCTAAGCAGAATTAAGAAAGCAGCTGTCAGGAGATGTTTAGCAATCCCATACTCTGCCAGTCAAAACCCTCTTCTATTAGCATCAGTGCCTGGACTCAACTTTGAGAAAATTTTATTTTATTGAAATTTGGCTTGGGAAAAAATCCAAACATGTAAAGCACCAGCCCAATTAATTAGTGTTTCAGAATATTCAGTATATGGAAATGGCTGGGTTTTATAACAGAAGCTGCTCATAATTTTTGATAACAGACAAAATTGCTGTCTGAGCTTCAAATGTATCATTTAAAATTAAATTCATGAAGGTTGTCTCTAGTCTAGCTTTTCTCTGAAAGTTTTGGAAGTCTGTGAACATCACATGAAAGTCTATCAAAAGGAGTAAAATAACTCCAAAGGAAAAAAATACTTTATTCCTGAAACACAAGGACAAGCTTGCCTTGTACATATGTACAGAAAAAATCTGGCTGTTCCTGATCGGAGGATGGTTTTGGGTGCCCCCACTCCCAATAGATAATTACACATGCAAGCTCTTAATATTGAAAGTACAATCCGAACTCTTAGTCAGATTTATCTGGCAATAACCTCACCAAGGCATCAATCTTGCTGTGACATATTCATCTTGAGAAATGAACAGCATTTTTTCTCTAATGCAGTAGCTTACTAACACAGTGTTTACTTGTTTACAGTAATCATTGCGTGGGTTTTGCTACCCATTTTCGGGGCTAATTCATATCCCGGGCTTTCCTGATCTAAAGCAAACCTAATCTAATCTCATTCAAAAGGTTTTATGTACAACTTTTCCTTCAGAGGACAGGAAGGTGTGAAGATTTATGGCATGATATCCTGCCCTTGCTTCTCTGCTCAGAGCTGACAGACTGTTTATTACCATCCCTGGGAGCAGTGGGAAGGACACCTCCCTCCTGAGCTGAACAGGCCCCCCATTCCTGCAATGTTACTACTTGAGTTCTGATCACGTATTTGTTCAGAAAGTCAGAATATAGCTTTGCTGGTCGAGGTAGAGGATAGCACCCAAAATGCAGATTTCTATTTTAAATAATCCTAGTTTAGGATTCCTGAAATAACAGTGATACAGACTAACAGCCATAGTATGAACTAATAGTAATATTGAAAGTAATATTGAAAACTATATTGAAAGGCAGTGACTTGCAAGACCATCTCAGTAAACCCCGTCCTGTAGTGCAGTTGCATATTCACCGTCCTCCCCTTCCTTGGAGAGAAATTCTTAATGTAAACTAGGATGTGTATTAGTTTTTAAAAGACTCAAGTACCGGATCAATACTTTTTAATTTTTTTTGTCAGTTTGAGTTTTGCAGAATTAGATAGGTACATGAAAAATAATTTTGCTATCTTATGATTTTGAGTCAAGAACATACATAAAGAGGGTTTAAACACTGATAAAAACACATTTGTCATCCCAGCCAGTAATCGCTACTTGAGGACTTTCCCAAACTATCTTTGCTCTTAATACAACCCACCCTGCTTGTTAAAATAATAATAAAACCCAGCATTTGTCTCCCCTCTTTTTATTGTCTCCACTGCTCTTTTTCCAGTATCACAAGTGAAATACCACACCTACCTTGCAAAGCCCTTTCTGAGTGGCCCCATTTCTTTTCACAGCAACTTCGATCTTCATTGCCTAGTTGAGGGTGTTCAGATCTAACAGACAACATTTTTCATGTTGATTGTACAGCAAATCTGGCCTTCTCTTTTTAAGCAGTGTATTTGGACTTAGCTTTGTTTAAGAGCACTGTACCAGAAGTTGATTGTAACACTAACTGGAATGGCACATGTTATAAAGTCTATATTGTTGGTTATTTTTACTGTTTATGTTCTTTTAATTTCTGTCTGACATAAAACTCAGTATGTTGCTGTTTTACCTCACAGCCTCTGACTGGCCAAAGAGGTCAAACTGGCTGCAGTTCCCTGATTTTGAACTGAATTCCTCTAAAATAAAATGAACAAGTGTGATTAAGGGTTGGAACTCCTAAATTCCACAGAAGTAGGAACCAATAGCAGATGTCACTCAGTAAAGTAGACCATCTCAGCAGATGGGCAAATATGAAACACAAAGGCTTTTCCTGACATCATTTGGTTTTAATATGATAGAAATAAAATGCCTTGTCAGTAAAATATAACCAGACAGTTGCTTTGTAATCATTTTGGATACATAGCTGGTAATTCAAAGTCCTGCTGCCTTTGCAATATTAATTATTCTGTGCCTCTTTACAGCAAGAATACGTGTCAGACCAGCTGAACATACCACATGCAGCTGTAGTGGCTCGGAAGTATCTGTTACTCTATTTGCAGTTTAACATTAGTGAAAGATACAGGAAAGCAACTTTGTGGATCATTTCCAGGAATCTAGTTGATGTATCAGACAAAATTGTAGAGACAGGACTTCATCCCATGTTTTGGAGTGGTCTTCCCCCCGCAGAGGTATGTGATGTGTGTCTCAGAGTAGAAAAGCAGTTCTGTAGGGCTGAGAGCTGTGAACGTGAACTGCCTCAGGGGAGGTGGGTCTGCAAGCAGTGTACTTAATGACATATGTTCCCATTAAAATGTGTAAGTTGTTCTCTTGTACAAGTGGTTAACACCTTTTTAATCAGGCCATTTATTTCTTTCACAAAAATAAGCACCCTGGGTTGGAAAATGATAGTATTTTACTGTCAGCAGTGTGTATACACATTTATACATGTATTAAAATATGTATTTACACAACTTTCAGTGTAATTGAATATATCTGAGACACACATAAACATAACGTACTACTTGTAGCACGTACAATACGTACTCATACTGTGAGCAAAGCTGTGGTACTCAGTAGTATCCTGATGCCGTCAGAGGTGCTGTTTAATTAAGAGATGCTTCTCTTAAACATGGAAAGTACATGATGTCTGCTGCTTTGACTCTCACGTGCATATGAAATTTTGATCTTTGGAGCACAGGCTAGGATGTGTCTGTTTCACTGAGCATGGAATTTTCTGAGATGGATGAATTACCTGGTGTCTGAGGAAAAATAGTATTTTTGGTGTGTTTAATTAGCACTCAGGTTGTTTATCATGTTTTCTAGGATGAATTTCTCAATCCTGTTTTTGTGTTATTTTGATTGCCCCATGTATTAATTGTTAAGCTCATCTTTTGTGACAACACCCAGAAGGCACCTTTTTATAAATCAAAAGTAAATAAATTACCCTACCTTGCAGGCGTGCCATAAGGCTTAATTAGTTCATTTTTGTAAAGTGTTCTGAGATTCCCAGATCAGCATCAAGTGTTTGTTATTAATTATAGGATCTAGGGAGTATATTGGATTATTACTTAATTTAATTTTCTTCAGGCAACCTTAAAATAACTAATTTTGTAACATCTTTGTTCTTTTAAATTCCTAAAGCACATTTGCTCGTAGCTCAAGTAATTATGTGTATATTTTCCTCTCACTTACTGTATTTTTATTTCTAGCCTTTTTTTATTTTATACAGTAATATGAAAAACAGTCTTTTACTGTTTTCCCTGTGAACTCTGCTATGTTGATTATTCTCTAATAAGAAGGTTTTGTTTAAACATTAGATGGTGGGTTTTTCCTGCAGTTGGGGGTGTTAAGTAATTTACTTGGCTTCCCCTGGGAAATTTGCAGAGATTACATGGCACTGCTGTGATTTATCATTTCTACTTTATTTCTGACTCATGAAGCATGCATTATTTTGTGTTTACCTTCAGCAACAGATCACAGGAAATTTCATCATCAATCAAAGCACTTTAAAATGGGGAGAAGTGATAAGGTGACAAAGGCACAGTCAGCAACTGTGGTTACTGGAGAATCATTTATGCTTCATTGTGTTGTAACACTTCTCATTTTATTGCTTCCCCAGGATCGGGTTCATGTCGCTTTAGTTACTCAGATCCCAGCATCACGGTGTCCTACAGTAAGAACAGTTCTGCAGATTGGACTCAGCTGGAGAAAATTAGGTTTGTTACGGCTTTTTAATCATTTTCATGTTTTCCAGCTGAGCAGGTGGTGTTTAAACCTGGCTCTTTTAAAACTTGTTTTATTTGTTAACTTTTCAGTTCTCCTTCAGTTCGTACAAAAGATGAGGGGTGAAATTCCTGGCTAATTGCAAAACTGACACCAGGTTTAGTGAATCACAAATTCATCCATTGACTATGTGGGAAGTGAGGAAGAGAATCACTTCACACTTAAAATGCAACTCAAATAACCAGCAGGTTCAGGGGCCTGAAAAAACAAAACTTTGATGACTTTTTGCATTTTAGCGCTATTTTTAATGTCAGCAAGGGCCATATTTTATAATGTTGAAAGCTTCTACTTTGGTAGAGTAAAATGTTCAATAAAAACATTTTATAGTTTGATATGAACACTTGGCTCTTCACACTCTTGTAATTACAAGGTTATGATGAATAGTGCCTTGCTTTTAAACCAACTGGTGTACATGAAAACGCAAAGGATTATGGATGGAAAATTTAAATCTTTTCATTGCATTATCCACACCTTTAAAGAGAGAGTCGGTGTCAGAGATGGATTTTTCTAAGGGAGCATATTTTATTAAGTAATAATGGGAAAGGCATTTTGTGCAAGGGCATATAAACGTAATTACACAACTGGGGAAGAAAAAATTGTTATTTCTATGTAATGTACTCATAGCCTCTCAGTCTACCTTCCTGCATTACCTCGGTGTCAGTGCTATACGAGTGACTGGCTTGAGCCTATTTTCAGTCCATTGAGGCAATTTGCAGAGCAAAAGGCTCCTTAATTTCTGATGAATAAGCAAAACTCTAGCTGCAAGGTTGTGTATTTCAGTATCTCATCCTCCAGCTCCCTGGGGGAGTGAGACTACAATTTCATTGAAAAAAGCATAAATTATGTTCAATTTTAGTAAAACAATTGGTGCTAATTCTTATCTCAGAAAAAAATAAAGCAAGAGTAATTCACTCCAGGCACTGAAGTTGCCTCAGAGTAACCACACAATACATTCTGTTTTTCTCGCATTGATGCAGAATTACACACCTTGTCCATAACGTCAGCTCCGTTGCTCTCATAGCTCTGCAAGCCAGGAAACTTGAAGAGTTGTGAGGATGCAAACACAAGCCCTTGAGACCAAATTTTTTTGAAGTTAATGTGCATGCAGTTTGACCTCTCTTTCCTAAACTTTGATGCTGGAGCCAACAGTAGAAAATAGGTCAATAGAGCAATGTCGTGCGAAGTGGAGAGGATGAATTATGGAAGGATGCTCGTCTCTCCTGTGGTCCGTATGAATTGCAGTGTTTATTCGAATGTGCTTCAGCGGCTTTCACAGCACTACATGCAGCTCCAGGGAACGGTGGGGCAACTGGGGAGAGATGGGACAGGAGGGCAGCTGTGAAGGGGAGGTGTTGTGTTGTGTCAGTGGGATTTCAGCTCTGGACTCCTGGGAGGGAGGGCAGAGATCTCTCAGGGAAGGCGGGTGCTGTGTGTGGGCTCTGGGAGAAGCGAGGACAGTGCCTCAGAGCAGCGCTGCACTGGAGGGTGACAGACACAATGTTTAGCAAGTGCAGGGCCATTTGTGGGGGCAGATTCTGGGTGTGAATATGGGACAAATGCAGATGCTTTTTGGCATTCTGCTCTGCTTTCAAAAGAGAAATTCCTCTAATTTCTGCTATAAAAGGAA
This sequence comes from Cnemophilus loriae, assembly GCA_013397755.1. Classification (NCBI taxonomy): domain Eukaryota; kingdom Metazoa; phylum Chordata; class Aves; order Passeriformes; family Corvidae; genus Cnemophilus; species Cnemophilus loriae. The sequence goes on along the minus strand of VZTF01002612.1, from coordinate 4,327,738 downwards.
GCTATTGGTGCCCTTTTTCCCTAAAAGCTCTGGATTGTCTCTGACAAACTATTCACCCTTCAAAGCATCACTACCAAGGCATATAGAGCTTCGGGTAGCTGACATCTTGCAAATGTCAGTTTTGTAACTCCTTGCAGCCTGAGGTTTGACTATAGCTGATTCACTTGCTGGGTGGTTGTTGAGGTTTAGTCCTACCCAGCAGCTAAGGCCCACACAGGCGCTCGCTCACTCCCCCACCAGTGGGACTGGGGAGAGAACTGGAACAGTAAAAGCCAGAGAACTCATGGGTTGAGATAAAGATAGTTTGATAGGGAAAGCAAAAGCCGTGCAGACAAGCAAAGCAAACCAAGGAATTAGATCACTGCTTGCCATGGGCAGGCAGGAGTTCAGCCATCTCCAGGAGAGCAGGGCCCCATCACGTGTGATGGTGACTTGGGGAGGCAAACACCATCACTCCAAACATCCCCCCTTCCTCTCTCTTCCCCCACTTTAGATACTGAGCATGGTGTCACATGGTCTGAAATATCCCTTTGGTCAGTTGAGGTCACCTCGTCCCAGCCTCCCATGCATCCCCAGTTCTTTGAGATGAACCTCAATCCTTTCACAGCTCTGAGGACAGCTCTCTGAAGAGCGCAAGGCTGTAATCATTGCCTAATAGTAATAATCCAGGTCTGGCTCTCAACCCCTCATTCTCCATTTTCAGCATCAGGAGAGAGGACAAATGGATGGTTTCTTCTGTATTGTTCTTGGAGCAGAACATGGAAAGAAAGACAACCTGGCCCTTCCCATCCACAGAATTATCCTGACAGCAGGGGTGTGGGATTGGAAGGACGTGTTTGTCAGAGAAAATTCCTAGCTTTTCTTTCCAACCATTCTGCTCCATCCAAATCTTCAAGAGACTGAGACATCAGAAGTCAGCAGATTCTTTTGATGAAGCAAAAATCACATTTTGTGAGACCTGGTTTTGTAATGAGCTTCTTTAACATTTCCTTTCGGCCATACCTGCAAAATACCTGACAATACCCGGTCACCATCTGTGACCAGCACTGAGCATGGACTTGGTCCTGCTCTGTCTTCCTGCTCTCCAAACATGTGCACTGATCTGTTGTTTATTGCCTTAGCCTGCACTCTCTTTGAAGCTGGGCTGCCTGTTTGGGCTGGATGTGCACTGCCTGGCACAGTGGGACTCTGCCTCAGGGCAGGTATTTTCTGATCTCCATAGAAGCTTTAGCAGCATACAAGGGATATCAGCACCACCCTGTCACGCCTAGTAAATGTGTTAATTGAGGGAGAAGTGTTCTGGAATATGGCTTAAAATTGGTCTAATTCCCTATCATTGTTTTTCAGTGCCCCTTCCAACATCAGCACAATCATCCACATCTTGTACCTTCCTGAAGATGCTAAAGGGGAGGACATCCATTTTCAGTGGAAACAGGATTATGTTCATGCTGGTGATGTGTATGAAGCCTGTTGGGCATTGGACAACATTCTGATCATAAATGCTGCTCACAGAAAAGTTGTGTTAGAAGATAATCTGGATCCTGTGGATACTGGCAACTGGCTTTTCTTTCCTGGGGCCACAGTTAAGGTTAGTCTGATTTTCCATGGCTTAATGTTATTATTATTCTTGTAAGTAGAAGAAGACAGTAAGATCTAACCAAACTATGATCACAAGGGTGTTCAGGCAACTCCATCTGCTTCTAGCATTGGCCTCTTTTTAGCTTTGTTTTTACCTTTTCTCTGTCCCGTTGGGGCTTTCTAAAACAATGCAACTTTTCTGCAATGACCAAAACCAAATTGTGTGTGAAGACTGTCATGTCAAAGATCATGTAACAGAAAATGGAAAACAGCTTCCTTTTAGCAAAACAGTGCAATATTTTTGAAACAAATTCAAGTTTTTCTATTAGATATTTTAAATACCTGCTTTTAAACTTGTTCTTGTTCAGCTACAGTTACTGACTTCACGAATCATCACAAAAAAAATAAGGTTTCCCACTTTTTCTGTCTGTGAATATCCCATCTCCATTGCAGCATGCATTCAGGTAGTGGCTGCTCCTTAAGATTCTCTTTTTCAGTATGATCCTTATGATTCAGTTTTTATATGTGAGATACAGAAAGACCAAGATCCATACTACCTTGAGAAAAATTCTAAGGAGCCCAGCAAGATCTCTGTGCACAAAGTACCTTCACATGCAGAGTTGTTCAATATTTAGAAAACAGCTGGATTCTTGCTGTCTATATTTCCAAGCTGCCAGAAATTCAACAGCTGATGACTTTGTGGTTTCATCCTATTTTCATTCACAAAAGCAGTTTTGATGTCAGGGTTCATTTATGATGCTGTTAATGGTTTTGGCAATTGCACAGGAAACAGATGTTGAATACTGAGGGCAGTAAGAGGTTGGTCTTGGCCTCATCCTTTTCCCACAGAACCTGATACAAATGCCTTCAAATTAAATTAAATTAAATTGAATCAAATCAATTTAATCAAATTAAAGTTTTAGAAATAAATATTGCCACTAATCTACTACTTATAATACCATCTTATTGACTCTTTTTTTTTACTTCACCAGGATCATTTAAACGACATTGGCAAAGTTTTTACACAAGATTTTAGAATCAAATAATGTCCTGCATATTTAATGAATATTATGTGATCGGTTCAGACTTGTTGTTTTGTCAGTCTTATCTCTGGATTTTGAAATCCAGCCCACATACGTGAAGGTGTGAAAGCAGAGCAAGGATTAATGTACCACAGGCACAGCTACTTTTTCTCAGTTGACCAAGCCTAAACACTGCTTGCTCTTTCTGGAACATGTATAAGCAATATCTAAACTTTAGCAAATAAGCCTCTTTTTTTTGTTGCTGTTTATGATTTTTTTTGGTTGGTTGTGGAGGTTATTTTGGGGCTTGTTTAGTTAAACTCAGGTAGTTTGTGCCAATACACAACTAGGGTTTTATGAAAGACAAAGGGCTAAACCTGGAGATCATTGAGTGCTGGGCATTTCTAGACAGAAATCTCATGCCTTATATGTGACATGAGTGAGGTTTCACCAACCTGCCATTCCTCCAAGCTCATCTTCTGTTTTAGGTACAAGTGAAATGTGCAAATGCCTGTTTCCAGCTGACATCTGACTGCGTGTAGCCATTTACGCCAGGCTGAGGCTGTGTGTAAGACTGGGGTGTAGGCACACTGGATTAGGGCTATGCGTGAGGCAGGCCTTTAATTCTTCATGGGACCCTGCAGTGTGTCTGTACTGTCACCAGAGCACTCCTTTATTCATTTCATTTTTAAGGCTCCTGCTGCAGTCTTCCTCAGATTTGCAGGAACAATCTTGCCAAATATAATTTGAACAGATTTTGCAATGTGAATTTCATGTTATGTCAAAAGTAAGACTATAAATGGGGTCAAGATTTACATCAGATCAGCATAAAACCTGTCGTAGCATTCTAACACCAAGAACAATTTTTTGACAATATTTTTTTGCTTTTCACGTTTGGAATGTTATGTAAAAATTTACAAAATCTTTTATTTTTTCCTTTGAAACACTTAGCTCTAATCTCAGTTCATCACAAGCATAACATTTTGTATAAGTAGAAAGGTAAGAATCCTTGTAGATTGTGCTAATGACATTAAATATGGCATAGGGGAAGGCTATAGGAGATTTCTCTATCATAGCCAAAGTCATTGGCATGCAGAATAATGTTTGAGAAACCCTAACAGTGTTCCAGGTGTAGCTTCCATCATAGATAATTCTAGTTCCCTTTTTTCTACAAGTCTTTTTGCTTCCCAGACATCAAGAACTTGCTAAATAGTCCTGATCTTTGTTCACAAAGTCTGTATAGCAATTTAAATTTTTTCTTTACATTTTTACTAAGAGATCAGCAAATTGTGGTCTCATAGCTGTCTACAGCTTCCTCGTGAGGGGCAGCAGAGGGGCAGGCAATGATCTCCTCTCTGGTGACCAATGATAAGGTCTGAGGGAATGACAGGAAGCTGTGTCAGGGGAAATGTAGGCTGGCTATGAGGAAAAGGTTCTTCACCCAGAGATTGGCTGGGCACTGGAACAGGCTCCCCAGGGAAGTGGTCACAGCACCAGTCAGAGTTCAAAAAGCGTTTGGACAATGCTCTCAGGCACATGGGGTAATCTTTGAGATGTCCTGGGCAGGCCAAGAGTTGGTCTTTGATAATCTCAGTAAGTACCTTCCAACTCAGGATATTCTGTGATTCTATGAAGGTACATTGCTGTATCGTGCTACCTTTTATAACTCCCACCTATGTGTTTAAAGTTCCCGTACTCACTATCACAATGCCAAACTTCATTTCAAACTCACAAGACCTTTTCTCTGACACCCAAGCCTGTTTGTGCCATATAAGTTTCAATTCATATCCTCCCATCCTCTCTCAATTAATATCTTAGAAAAACTAGCCTTAAAAATCTTTCTTGATGCTCTAACATGTAAGATTAGGCCATTAGACCACTCTGTCCTTAATAGGAAAAGACATAGCAGAGTTTGCATCCATCTAGGCAGATGCTCTCCTCCCAGAGGAGTGGTGTCATCCTTGCTGCCTACTGAGTCCCTGGCTCATCTTTGAGGGTATATCCCTTGAAGATAACACCACTGGAGTGGACAGTGAGAGTATTACTGGGAATTTTGCAACAATGTATTCACTCCGGTTTGGTGGGTTTGGATTCTGTGTTCTCAATAAACACTGTGGGAACTTTCGTGTGCCCAGCTTGGGAAGCAGTTTCTCCTCCTCTCCCAGTCTGCTTGAGCTTGGCCCAGGGATTTCCTTACGTTTCTTATTGCCCTCAGGAGCAGTTGCTACTCGTTTGAACGCACATGGCTGGTTGCAGACGCAGCTGGACCTGGCTACTGAAAGAGGATGCAAGCTGAGAGATAAGCCATTGAGCTTGTGTGTTTTGGTTCCAAAGAAGCAAAAGGCAAGAGAGATGCTGTTAGCAAGGCCAAGCAACCCTTAGGAGATTAATTGGATCGACTGGAACGTGTTTATCTGTGTCGGACTGTGTGGAAGGGTGTTGAACAGGATAAATTCCTGACTGCGTTTCAGTATTTCCAGTGACAGCTCTGAGCATGAGCACGGCCTCGCAACTGAGTGTGGTTAGGATGCTGCTCTGGTGGTTGAGACTGCTGAAATGCATGGAAGAATGCTGTGCTTCTGTCAATAATGCTCCTTGGATCTCTACTCCTATGGAGCAGAAAAGTGATCTCAGCTTTCAGTGGGCACTTCATATATATTGTATATTTGGCCAGAAATTGCTGAGCTTTGAGGTACAACATTAGCAAGTTCTTTTGTTTTCTCTGCTTGCACTAGGCCAAAATCGGTTGTGCAAGCTCAAAAACTGAGTTTGAGAAGGGAGACAACCTCAGCAGTCTTAGCGTTTATGTTTCTCCAGTGCTTTGATTGCACAAAAATAACATTAAGACCAAACCACCTGTCTCTGGAATTTTTCCACACTGGGAAAGAGCAGTGTGGATCATTACAGAAACCAGAGTGACAATGTATTTGGTCATGGTGTGTTAACCCAGTGACACTTCTCATCTTTGAGAAAGTCAACTTACAGAACTGCTGTCTCACAGTAGTTGCAGCCACTCTTCCTTTGGTGGCTGGAGGCTGCCATTCAGCTGGACAGCTTGGTTTGTCTGGTCTGTAGGGTTTGGGGACTACACCTGAGGCTGCTGGTGCTGAGCTCTGTGTGTGCAGCCTGGCATGGGATGAGGCAAAAGAGACAGGTGTGTGCCAGCCTCACTGACCAGGTTGGGTTTAGGATTAGAGAATGGTAACTGATCCATGTTATTCACTACTCTGGACACGACCAATAAACCCTGAAAATATTCCAATCCCAGTATCCTGATTCAGTAAGGCTGTTAAATAACAGGTCATCACCATTCAGCTCATTTTTGTTTCCCAGATATGCATGCCAGTGTCACAGAAGAGAAAGTTGCATAAGAAAAGAGTGGCAGAACTAAACACTCACACTCAGAAAAATATGTTGAAAATATGTGTAAAACACTGTGACCTTTTACCACACCCTGAGCAGAGCAGGGCTGAGCACATCCTAGATCTGCAAGTCCTTCCTGAACCTGTGTTGTTGTGTGTTGCTGAGCAGGGAAGACATGCACACAGGCCTGGGAGTTTGGCAGAAAGAAAGGCTGATTAAGCTATTTGACCCTCCCTCATTCCAGAGTAGATTTCCAAATGTCTGAATACTCTGTTAATTATATATCTGGCTTCAGATAATCTTCTTCTAAAACAAACATCCTGATATTCCATATATATATATCTTTTGAGTTTGTTTGTGCTAAAATGAACAAGATTTTTCTTTCCTTTTCTTTTGCTTTTAAATTCTTGCTTTAAAAAGTGTTCCATTTTCTGAATCAGATCAAATATATTTGTTTGAAGGAGGGGAGGTGATATTCTACGTATGCCAGCGTGAAAATGGCAGACTGAAATTGCTCTGACCTTATATTGGTCAAAATTACAAAGATATAAATTCTTCTGGCAAGATTCCTTTGTTTTTTGCATGAGATATAACAGGTCTGTGGCCAAAGCCAGCCTTCTAGGCAGCTGCTTTGCCTCGCAGGAGCCCTGATCCACCACATCTTCCTGGGAAGAGACAGGCAGACTTCCTGCTGCACCTCATCTGAGAGCCATTCCTGCTTCTCTGTGGGTGGAAGGAGGAGTGTGAGAGGGGAGGATAGGTGAAGAAAGCAGTGCAGGGTGCACAAAACCTGTCGACTGGCTCCCTTTAGAGTGTGGCCATTCTGAGCTGTGCCCATGAGGAAGCATTTGTATATCTATAGGGCTGGATCTAGCCCGTGGGTAGAATTGCTCTTGCTGTTTTATTTTTTTTTTTTTTTTTGCTAATAATCACACTTGTAATTAAAATAATAATACTTAGATACAGCGCCTAGGGGTTCATTAGAACTGACAGGTGGTTGGCTGTAGTGCTGTGAGTCGTTTGGGCAGCCGAGAATTGATGTTGGGCAGCAATGCTGAACCTGCACCTCTCTCCATGCCAGTTCCCCGTGGCTTGGAAGTGTTGGGAGGGAGGCAGGGAGCCAGTATTAGCTCTGAGCTGGCGTCAAAGCACAGGGGGTCTTTCCTGCCTCCTAGAAGGAAAGAATTTGATCTTCACAGGTCACTGTGAGATGCACATCAATAAAAACAACATGAATTGACCCATTAGATGCCAAAGAGTAGAAACTACTTTGCTTGCTTCTCACTCTGATTTTACAGTGGTGTAAACGCACATAATTGCTTTCAGAAGAGCAGATGATGCTCAGGGCAGAGTGCTCCAAACATCAGTAGTTCCCGGTAGCATGGAGGAATAGTTCAGTTCACGCCAGTTAAATGACTCATTAAGGAAACCGGTCATCACCGGAGTGATCGGTGTTGTACAAACATCATGAAATGTCCTAGAAAACTAAGAACCATACAAATCATGCAAATCACTCATAAACAAGCAAAGTGTTTTGAGCACTAGCCTTTGAATAACAGTCTATAATCGGAAATTATGAGTGAAAACACACTTTATAAAATGTTTCTTGCTACATCACAGGATAAGTTTCATCCCATTGTTTTGGAAAGGGAAAGTGCACTCTAACCCTCGGTGCTCCTGGCCTGCTTGCGCCGCCAAGGTTTTTGTTCTGTAGCCTACATTGAATGATGTAAAGATGTAGAACATGGGAAAGACTAAAGCTCTGTTTTTCTCATGGGAAGGTATTCTAATCACATTGTGTTCTTTCCTTTGGTTAAAGAAGGGAGGTCAGGCCAGGAGCATTAACAGCCAAATCCACAGAATTTAGAATTTGAAGTTGTCCCTAAATTCTCTCACCGTATATTTGCTGACTGAGACATAGCATACAAAGTATGATTTTATCGGGGCTTAATCTATCCTTGTACCTGCTATCTTGTCAAAATTTTAAAATTTCTAAAACCTGCATGACTCATTTCTAGAAAGACACAATATCTAATTTATAGCTCCATTGACAATGCTGCTTCAATTAATTTTCTTCATCTTTCTTCTTGTTCCTCTGCTTCTCATATCTCATCTGTTTGCATTGCCTAGATTTTAATTAAAAAACCTCTCCTCTCTAAGGAGCAATCTGAAGTGGCAAAAATAATCACTTAAAATATTACAGTCATTAAAAAATTGGCTGCAGTCAAAGCCACGCATTTTCAATTTGCCGACAAATTATATTTTCGTTTCTTTTTAAAGTGCATTTTGTATTTGAATAGCATACGCCAGCCAGCCTGGCTATCAGAGATGCTCCTCCAGCTGGGTGGGCTGCGTGACAACTCCTTAATGGGGGAAATTGATGGCCCTCTGCTTGTGTAGAGGTGAAGGCATACTGGGCAGATTTCTTTCCATCTGCCGTCAGCCCTTTACAAGCTGGCACTGCCCAAATGCCCAACACATTCATTCCAATGCAAGAAATGTCGCCAAAAAATAAATTGTGAGGCTACAGCTGTCTGAAAGAATCATCAGGGCCATTAGGCCCAGGGGAGATAATATGAAGAGGAGCATCAGTGTTTGTCACTGATAAAAAGCTAATTAAATAATGGTAAAGATGACTGTGAATACTTTAAAGGCATAGAGGTGAACAACATTTTCATGGGAGTGCAGGAATGAACCTCAGGAAGATGATATGCAAGACCTCAGCCAAAAATCTGTTACACTGAGGAATTTCACACTAGTGTTTCCTGTTGATGCTTTGCCGAATGGCACAGTTGTATCATTTAGTTGCCCTCTGTTCCACTCTCCAAGTAAAGAAATCCCATACTGTAAAGCCAAGAGGTATTTATTGATTCACAAGTTTGACTTGAACAACCGGGACAGAAGCCGGCTTGGATGAACTTCAGTGCTTCTGTTTACATTCCTAATATTTGTCTTTTCAGTTTCTAAAAATCTTCAAGGCTGTGTCCTTAGCTGCAACTGTGACAGAGGCAGATCTGGTTGAGGCTTGTGCTACTTCCCATTGCAGGGTGATCTGGAGATCTCCAGATCCTCTGAGCCAAGAGGTCACACTGAGGGTAGCTGATGTCTCCTTACATGGGGCTTGCATGCAAGTCTTTAAAAATATGAAGATTGTTCAGACATGTTACATGATGTAAGATCCCAGATCTCACCTGGGGCCCTTAAGCCATTTAGATGCTACAGAAAGTTGATCATTATTTAGTTATGAAACCTTAAAGAGGTCCTGTTGTAAAGTGCCTGCTTCACCAAATCTGACTTTCCTGCTTTGGTTGACCAATGGTTTTGAGCAGTCATAATTTAAACAATTCTGCATCTCATATGATCAAGAGGCTTTCCTGAAAGAACCTAAAATCTGAGAAGCGCAGTGTAGGATAAAGAACATGGCAGACTCTTGACAAAAGTTTGATGTTAAAACCATGCATTACTCTCTCTCCCATTAACTAATGTCTTCATAATGTGTAGTAGAAAGCTCACCTGAATTAAAAAGACTTACTGAGTCTTATAGACAATTTGGCTAAGAACTGTACTGATAAACTAGATATATTCATAGACAACAGCAATTTTAGAGTGAAAATGTATTTTTTGTAGTAGTGGTACCAATGTAGCATCAAAGAGCCCTGATCAAGGAATGTGCCTTTTCTGCCTCTCCAGACACAAACCAAAAAAATAGCCTGTGTCCCAGGACATTTCCATCCATTTATAAAACAGGGAATAAGCTGGGGATGGGGACATGTGGGAGTAAAAGGAAATACTGCAGGGGGGGAGAATGCTCATCTTGGTCATCAGTGCACTCTTCAGTGTAATCACTGATAAGGCTTGCTGAAGAGACCACTAAGGAAGTGTCTGAAGTAGATCATGTGAGAATTTGACAAGCGCAGTGGGCAGAATGGGCAAGGGCATGCAAGTTGGGTTGTCTCACCAGCACGCGTAGCGACAAGCATTGGCAGTCAAGGAAAAGTGGCCCACGAGATGGGGCATATGGGAAATGGTAGAGGCAGATGAGGATGAGCCATGCAGGGCATTTAAAATGAGGAAAAAGCAGTGATACCATAACTATCCAGCAGACAAACTTCAGAAACACAGCAAATTCAGAGTGAAGATTAGATTGAAAGTAAATCCAAGAATGTTGAGATTTGGGAATACATCCAGCCAATTTTCATTTTGCTCTATTCTTGCAGAGCAATAGCTTAACAATTACAGCTGGTGAATAATGTAGTGCCAGATTAAATTAAACTATTTGTTGGTTTTTTGGTTTTTTTCTCTTGGGATCACCACAGTCCCTGAACAGAACCTGGCTTCTTTCCATTTGGCAACAGGCAGGAGTTGTTTATTTAGGAATACAGCAGTTTGCTTATGGCAGGTTGATAGTCCCATTCCGGTTCCAAACAATGGGAAACAGCTACTGTTCTAAAGTGGCTTCATTCAAGTGCCCATGTCCTATGTTCTATTATGTAGGGTGATCTGGGAGTTAACTTGTTAAATGATGTTTATCAGATTTGTCAAAGAATTTATTCTCTAAATTAACTTTTCCTTACAAAAGGAAAATTCTCTAAATTACTTTTCCTTAGTTAACTGTTTCACTGTTGTAATTTGCACGGTTAAGACACACTAAATGTTCCACATTCATTTAATCCCCTTTAAATAAAATTGAACGGTGCTTTAGTTCTGGACCTACAGCTGATGCTTCCATGGTAACAAGGACATATCTCCTACAAGTTGCTGTCATTTGGCCCTTTTAGTTACACATTTTGCATAGCAAGTTAATTTCCTCTTATCTTATAAATCATTTAAATGAAAATTAAAATTACACAGAGAACAGATTTAATCTGGATTTCAGAAAAGAGGACCCTGCAACTACATAATCCACAGGATCTCCAGTTTAGGGAGAACTTAATCCAGATAGTTTTTAAATTTATTATGTGCCCATTCCACATTTTTTATCTCTTGAGAATAACGAAACAAACACTTGTGAAATTCAGTCCTTAAATACTGGAAGTATGTAGACTACCACTGCAAGTGTAAAGCCTTTAATCTGGGAGAGAGGTAACACAGTATGTAAATTGTACTTTAGGGTTTATTTTCTAAAGACTTGAATTCAAATCTTGGGTTGAACCCAAGAAAAAATGGGTCTGATGGTTTCAATTCTGTCTTTAATCTGTTCAAGCCCTATTGCAAACCCACAAAATAATCCAACACAGTCAGCAGCCTCCTGGATGCTGAACAAGACTGACAAGGTAGCTGGGGGCAATGCTGGTGAGGGACCATCTCCTGCAGAGCTTCTTTTGCTCCTGGAATATTTGGCTGAGTGCTCTTTGAGATTTTTCTTCCCTCAGCAGCCCATCAGGTAAAAAAAAGAGCTGTAAAAGCAGTGACAGATAGTGACTGCTTGGAAAGTTAAGAAAACCTGAGGGTGATGGTTATGCAGGCAAGGTAAATGTGGGAGTTGGGAGAGAATAAGACCATGAGCAGAGGAGCCCTGGCCCTTGCTTGGGCAGCTCAGCTCATGGAGCTCATCCACATCTGCTTCTCCCACGGGCAGGCGTCCTGGGTCCCGGATGGTGGCGCTGGGGCAAAACCCTACAAGAAAATGATGGCACTCCCTCAGAACTTCTTTAAAAACCATACCTGTGTTTTGGGCATCTTTCTCACTCTTTTTAAAGGTCATTAAAGGTCGTGAGCTTCTATTACATGTTTCATAGGTATTTAGAATAACAGGAGGAGTTAAACCCCAGTCTGAACTTCTCGGCTGCGTAGCTGTTTCACATGAGCCAAAGCTGACATGAGCAGATTGTGATTTGAGCCATACGTTGTGTGGTTCATTAACACAGAAAATATGCATAAAATACATATTCATAGATACTATGGAGCTGTGTATAAATGCATAAATATAACTTTATAGAACTAATGAAATAAATTCTGATTTTGAGCTTTCATAAAGGGTTGATCATGCACCACTGTATAAGTAATTATTTATACCCCCTTTGCCAAACTGCCCATTTATTTATCTTGACAACCTAAATGAAAACTCCATTCAGTAAATATTCTGCTAGACAGCAGAAGGACATATCAATATTAAAAGATAATGGAGTTGTATCTGGTTTGTGTTTATTTTAATAGATGGTTTTCATCAGGCAAGAGATTACTAATTACATACCCACTATCAAATGCACACTTTCATATAACTTAGCACGTGAGATATAAGTAGGACTTATAGTGGATTTTCCAATGCTTGTATGCAATTCTAATATCTAGCTCAGTAGGATCTATTTGTCTATTTGTTTCCTGAGATGAAGGGTTACATATAAATTTGAATTAAGTTTTAACCTGAATATTTCTTTTTAGTGTAGTTATTTGACTGCCTGCAGATAATAAGTTTTGTGGCAGATTGATTGACAGATAAAGGATACTTCATTTGTGCTCAGCAAATGAAGAAAATTCTGAAAATCGAGAAGCACAGTAAACAAATTATTGTTAAAATTCTGATGTTAGTGATACTTATGAGTGTGAAGGTTAAAATCAGCAAACAAAAGCAATTTCTCAGTCAGTTATAAATAACTGCATAGTACAACTGCTGTTTTTCAAAGAGAAGATATAAAACTGTCTCATTAATTTCTGCTAGTTATAATATATTTGATGTGTAAATTATTCTGTCTTTTCAGTGGCATGTATGGTGTACTATGTGTATGCTGCATTAACAGAGCAAGGAGAAAGGAGACTTGTGACAAAATCTATTTAATTTCTGCGATATATTATCAACACTTCAGGATCTTTCTGTTGCTTTGACCTTTCTTTGGAAGAAAAACACTTTATCAGCAATTTGTTTATTTTAGCAGTGGAAACAGTCTTTACGTTTTTACAGTGTGTTGTATTTTTAAGTGATCTTTAGTCTGTGTTAATAAACATAGAGCTGTTGTCATTCAAGTATGGACCAGGAAGTCTCTATACAAAAATCAGACTTCAAGCACTCACAGTTTTTTCTAACAATGTGTAGGCACCTCTAGAAATATAAAAATTACGTTCCTCAATATAAATTAATTGCTGAGGTATTGGTAACCACACTTGAAAATCATCAGTAAATGAATTTCAATTATGTCACTTTATTGCATTGATAAATAAAGCGTTACAGAATATGAAAAATGTGTTATTTTGTACTTTGCTCATAAAAAGCCATAGACAAAGATGTACCGAGCAGTTTTCATTTCTTGCCCCATCCTTCTCTTTGTTAAAAATCTAATTATTCCCTTATGTGACACTACCATGACCTTTTTAAGTGCAGAAGATGTGATTGTCATATTTTCCCTTGGCGCGTTACAAAGGGGTTCAGAGACAAGAGAGCACTGTGTAGACAATACTGAAAAGGTCAATGCAATTTGGCATTGTTGTATCTCTGTTTTAAATGCTGAAATGTTGTAAGAATGCAGAATTATTCTAATTAATAATTCCTTAATTCAGTTTACTCAGTTTCTGATTTTAAGAAGAGCAAGATCACACACACACACACACACACACACACACACACACACGCACGAATAAAAGAAGTGTTTGAGAGAATTACTATTTTAATCAGTGTTTTTTGTAATATGAACAATTCAACAAAATGCCAAGTGCTCAGGTTGGACTAAGACGAGGTAGATCTTCTTTAGAAGTTTCTAGTACCTGTTTATGCCCCACAGATTTGGTAGACTGTCATTTTATCAGACACACAAGAAGGCAAAAGTAGGATAGGAGAAAGAAGAAAATCTGTACTGTAACCCGCACGTGCTCCTCACAGGCAGCTCCTTCCAGGCCAATACTCTTGGACAGTTGTGGTGGTCAGGGCATGCTGAGGGGGACACGCGGCTTCATTTGATGCTGCTGAGGCAATATGTGCAGAAATGCAGTAGGAAAGGCAGACACACTGAGTTTGGGAGCAGCCTCAGGACCCCTGGGATTGCTCTATCACAAGAGCTCGTTGCCTCTAGAGCTATTTGTTATGCAATTTGGACTAAATATGGCAAATACAGCCTTTTCACTCATACACTTGAGGCCCAAAGTTTACTGTATGGCAATGCATGGCAATTTTACACACAAATACCTCTTTTGGCAAAAATTCAAGCACCGAGATCTGACATGTTTCACAGCACAAAATTCTTACGCCTACAAAATCCCCACAGCAATATTTGATATACTACTGAAGTTATTTGCAGACACAGTTGTGTGTGGGCCAGACATAAGGGCGATACTTTAAAACAGAAATAAACACCCAGAGATGTGGTACATGACTTTTCAATGCAAACACAGTTTTACCATGGTCTGCGGCGGGTTTGTAGGGAAGCAGGTACAGGATTAGGACACAATAATTGCTGGGGCGGGACAAGAAAGATAAAAGATGACCATCTGGTTTTTATTTAGTGTCAGGCATCAGTGTGTCCTTAGATAAAGTACAGCTCACACTGAGATCTGACGATGTGTGAACACTGTACAAACCCAGCGTAACCTCAGCTTCCATGTGCTCCTTCTGCCCACAGCACAGCTGCCAGTCCGACGGGAACTCCATCTACTTCCACGGGACACAGGGCAGCGAGTTCAATTTCGCCACTACCCGGGACGTGGACCTCTCCGTGGAGGATGCCCAGGAGCAGTGGGCAGAAGAGTTTGAGAACCAGCCCAAAGGGTGAGTGTCTCCAGCCTGAGCAGGGCCCTGCACAGGCGAGCAGCATCACTCCAGGGATGAGGAAACGGGATAAACAAAGAATTGCATTTTGTCTTTGCTGTGTAGTCAGGGAAGATTGTGACTAGGATAAATAGCAATGCTGTAAATAGCACATGATCCCAGATTTTAGGAAGAAACAAGTCCAGGAAGTCCAGGAGGAACAGTTTGTCTCTGGACCATCCTGTCACCACTGTTTTTAATGAAAAAAAGTCATGTTTGTGACTTATGTCACCATTCTAAAGAAACATACAATGTTGATCTGTTTTTTTAATTCACACCAGAGTGTTGTTAAGGAGATGATATCCATATTAAGTCGAATTCCTTGAGAAATCATCCCCTCTGGATCACTGCTGTGAACCTCACTTTACTGAGAGAGAGCTCCTGCTTATGCAGACACTTGTAGGTGCTGGAGGAGGAAGAGGAGGAGAAGGTGGAGGCAGGACAGCTGAAGCAGCACTCTGTTCTCCTCTAGCAGCACCAAGAGCATAGTCACACCTGCTGGGCAAGAGCTCAGGGTCTGGCTGATAATTTACTATCTCTGTTTTGAACATATACTTTGAGATTCAAAGGGTCCCTGTAAAGCCATATCCAGCAGGGACTGCTGAAAGTACACAGAAAATAAACAAAACTGTCTAGGACAACAATATTACTACTCTTACCAAAACATGAGTGAGCTTTAAAAAATGTGTCCTGATAAAGAGGTTAATTTTATATGCCTCATTGTATAAATTCTGACAAAAAGAAAATCACGTCAGTAGGGTCTTGATTATTTTCTATTAAAAAAACATAAAAATCATTAGTTGCTGTAACCCCAGGGCGATGAGAAACATACACTGCTAATTTATGGGTCTCCATTGAATGTTGATTTTAACCTACAAAGTACTTCAGATCATTAGCAACTGATTCAAATGCTGCCTATGCTGTGCTGAAAGTAAAGAGCACCTTTTAAGAAATACATGCTGATGTGTCCTGTGGACACGTGGTATATTTGGGGCTTACAGAAAAAATATTCCCTGTGAACTCTGTCCCAGTTAAATAATCAGCCAATGGCAGCAGGTGCTGCTTCAGACAAAGGGAAGAAAATGAGCTCATGCGTGTTGTGTTCCACGTGACCATGTGGGACACCTTTGAGATGTGCTCTCCGTCTCTTTTCTATCCTGAAAAAAAACAGGATGGGAGTGCTGTCTGTGGACATCTGCCCTGTCTGTAGATCTTGGCTCTACTTAACTGGGTGTTTAGTTAAGATAAGTTGGGCTGCTTGCAACCCGGGTTAGCAAATGCACAGTTTCTTCTGAATTAGGAAAATTACACTTTCCTTATCACATAGTGCCTAAGTCCAGCTGCAGGTGGCGAGGGAGGGTGCAGCCAGCAGATGCCTTCGATTCTGTCATTCTATGTCCCAGCAACCATGTCCTGATCTGCCGCCACTCCGCTGGCCCAAGGCCTCACAACTTTTTCCTATTTTTTTATTTGGAAATTTTATTCTATATTAGAAACTTCCTTCTTTCAATTGTTCTATAAGAATGGAGATTTAAATTGCTTGCTGCTGTAAATAAATACCAAACTTGGGTGATGTTATGGACTACATCCTAATCATACAAAATTGTCACCGCTGCTGTTCCTCTTTTCAACATTTCTCTGAAATTTGTGTTGGGAGCTGTACATAAATGCAAATATATATGAGTTTCCTTAAACACTTCTTAGAGAAATATTTTTTAATGCTATTTGAACTATATTTGAAATACAGTTTTACTGTAATCAAACAGTCACAGAGCCCTGTATACCTGAGACAGAGCTTGCAGGAAGTTCTCAGGCACTGCTTTGTCACGTCAGCTGGACCCTGCCAGCTCTCAAGGGGAAGGCAAAAGGATCCCTCATAAGGGAGAGCGAAAGGAAGCTCAGGTGTAGGGGTCACCACCACTTTCCTCTGCACCAAATGCTCTCAGAGATGAGGGCAGAGGAAATCACTGCTATTTTTAATAAGCAGTTGGTTAGCACTTTTTGCATATACTACCTTAAGTGGGAGGCTATGTGGGTAGGGGTTGCTGGTGTAAGTACCACATGTTTCCACTGTCATTCTGCTCTTTAATTGTGTGAATTGGAGCCTGATCCTAAAAGTGGACATATCCCCACGTCAGGTTGCCTTTGTCTCTAGCAGGCACATTGTTGCTTTGGACCTCCATGTTCAGTTGGTCTAGTTTAGGTCCATAAATCACCTGTTTTATAAAGAAGAATTCCAAGAGTCACATGAGGGATAAATGAATTCAAATGTAAATGTTAAATCATGCCATGACCCAGGATCCTTCTCCATTTTCTTTACTGGCGTGGGTTGACGTATTTCTATTAGAGTGCCTTTTTTTAAAAAAGATGTAGAATTCTCTGGTTTTCATTTCTGATGCTGCCTAAAAGGAGAGGATCCCTGGAAACATCCATGATCTGCATCATTCATGACCCTGAGCTGTTTTGTGGGTCACTACAGATAGTTTTAATTGAGCTAAATAGAGCATACAAAAGATCAATGGAGCATTGTGAGATTTTTTTTGTGTAAGTTAAAGTAGGCACAACTGTTTAATTCCGTACTTGCCTTCAGCCCAGGAGACCCATTTTCAAAATTGTGTTTTGATTATATTGCACTTTACCTTTAAAAAATCTGCACAATAGAATTAGGGTTAAACTGTGCTTCCATTAAAATATTTATATTTGTATTGTAAAGCTTTTCAGTGATGTTAAGCTTGCTAATTCCTGTGTAAATGACTGACAGGTTCAAAGCAGGATTTCCAAACAGGCATGTCACCGGTCTGTCACAGCTTAGGTCCATAGGGAAACTGGCAGCTTTTAAGAAGATCCTAGAAATGCATTTTGAAGTCATTGGAATGGTAAACTAATAAATAGACTGTTTCATTCTTGAAATGACAGTTTTTGAATTTGTCATATGGCACATACCTGCTAGAGATTGTCTCTGGTGGAAGGAGGCAGGAAAAGACTTTGCCTCCCACAAAGGTTTCTGAACTTCCATGTTTTCTCATTCCTCCTGAACCATGCTGGATAGTTAAATGATTGGATTATCAGGATTAAGTGACTCTAAATAATTTCATTGTTTTATCAGCCTTATAATTCTTCAATACTTAATTGTGAATTAAGACTTCGACGTGATTAATAATAATGTATCAGATCAAAATAATGCACAAGTTTTCAACACTTTCTAATATTTCAAAACATTTTGATCGGGTTTTGAAGTAACCATCACTTTCATGATGAAAATGTATTTTCAGTGTAAAATATTTAATTGGAAAATTCTGCAACAGCTCTTTTAATTATCACTGAATAAAAATAAGATAAAATGTTGTACAGAAAAACTGAGAAAGATCGTATCATCACGTATTAGAAACACAGCAGTCTTTTTTCATACTCTGTTCATGTGTTAGTTAAAAACTGTTACCCTAAATGCTCAAAAAGATGAAAAGACAGCATTTTCAGCTATTACCTACATATTTAATATTTGTATAGCAGATATGGTGGACATGTGCCTTTTCAAGTTTCATTGATCTATAAATCTTTTATTATGCAAAATGAATCAGAATGCATTTATATTCTAAACATTTTAACACCAGAAAAAAATAATGAAGATGGTAGAACAATACAACACTACATATTTGGTAACAGCGTTCATTAAAAGCCTCATTTTTTTATTAATTCATGCATTTCTGCCAAATTCTTTTAAATATTTATATTAACTTTGCCTTAGTTGAGTCAACTGAGTTTAAAAGCTAATATTGAATATGTGAGTAATGGCATAGGGATCACATTTAAAACACTGCACTTTATTGTCCTACGTAAGAGTACAAACAGCTACTTTTGTAAGCACAAATGAACCCCTATGGCATGTTTTGTATGACTTTATCAGTAATGTGCTGCTGCACCTTCTCCACCCATTTTTGGCCTCTGCAGGTGGGACATCTTTGGAGCCGTCATTGATACTGAATGTGGAACGCTGGAATCTGGCTCAGCTATGGTCTTTCTCAGAGATGGAGAAAGAAAAATATGTACTCCATACATGGACACTACAGGTTATGGGAACTTGAGATTTTATTTCAGTATGGGTGAGTATAAATTCGTAATATAACACAAGACGTGAAGTATGTGAGATTTACATTACGCAGTGCTCCACAGTTTAACAAGTCTCATGTGAAGAAGCATCTTCTTGTCTTGTATATACTAATTTCACTCAGTGCCCTTTAATCCATACTTAGAAGAGACGGTCAAATCTTTGTCATCTTTAGAGGTTTTACAGGTACCTCTCATATCCTCCTGTAGTCATATCCATCTAGACCTTGGTGTTAATCCTTCAGAGTCAAGAGAGTTGCACATGAGGATGAGATGGGAGGAGCACAGAGGTGGGGCAGCCTTCCCTGATGAACCCATGGAATAGTTTCACCTCAAAATCTCTTACTCCATTAGTAAAATCCTTCCTCTGCTAATGTGTTGGCCCAGGGTGAGATTCACACAGAGTGTGCTGTGTTCTTGGAGGAAGTGTGTTCTACATGTGGCATCTCTCATGAAAAGTCTGGTGTGGTGTTAGCATCATCTGTGGACCTTCCTTACTGGAGCAAAGTACAACATCAGTCATTTACCAGGGCTAAGAAAGCAGCCAAGAACCAGCCTGTCCTGTCACTTCCCCTGCCCGCTGTTGCTGTCAGTGCAACTGCACTAGTTTGATGTTGCAGCACACCAAAATCCCCATGAGCATGGTAGTTAACACTCACCGTATTTTTCCAGAACTTTTATTTTGCACATAAAGGAAGTTCCATGAGGTTATTCTCTCAACACCGTGTTTAGAGAAAGTGAGGATTTTTGCTTAAAAGAGAATAATAGAATAATAAAGGAGGAAGCAGAGGATAAACCTGTGACCTCCACAAGCAACCTTCTGTATCAACAAGAAAAAACACACTTTATTTAATGAGGGGAAGACCTCATGTTGTTGTCCTAAATTGTTGCACATCTCCTCTGTGTTACATGAGTTACGATTAAAGCACAGGAAAAAGAGGATGCTTTTTCCCATTTCTTCCAAGCATTACAACACCTGCAAGAGAAACAGGAAAGAAATTTTGTCAACCTTCTGAACCTAGGGGAGAAGTTGTCAGCAGATGCAGGCAAAGAGGATAGCAGGATATTATTTGAAAAATTTATTCTGTGCATATTTTTTAATTAAATAAATAATTGTTTAAACATTCAGGCAAGGAGAAGATTTGAAAGGACAAATGCATGTTCCTTTGTACAGTATAAACACATTAAAGACACACATCTTATCCAGTTCTCTGGACTGCTTTTCCTAGTCAATTAAAAGAACTGGATGGCTGTAGCAAAAAGAAAAAGCAGAGAAAGTGTTCCAATATATGCAATCTTTCTACTCTGCAGTCTTTTCAAAGAAGCTTCCTCATTCTGTTTTTGTTTCTATTTTGGGGTATTTTTTTTAATACTATACAGGGAGATAATGAATTAATAATTCCTGTTTCAAATACAGAAACTTTGTTTGAAATACTTCTTTCCCAGAATACCAAACTAGTGTGATGATGTTCATCTTGTAACTATAATGCAGAACTTCATACTCGTATTTGCCAATGCATCCACTCTTTCACAGAAGCTTGATGAGTATTTTGGATTCTACTGATATGAAGATATTTCAAACGCTGCGCTGTTCAAGTTGGGCAAGCATGCCACGCATGGTTTGTGTGGTACAATAGATTCCATCCAGCCAGCCATTCCTTTTAGAATATGGTGTAGACAGTAGAAGGAGCAGCACAACAAATAAGATACACAGCAGTCTTTCTCACTTTCTACTTAGAACAAGTTCTCAGCTGCCAAAATATCAGCTGAGAAGTATTTAAGAGATTGTTACGTACCTACGTGTGTGACTGCATGAAGTGTGAGTAGTAAATAGCAGTTTACTGATGAGAACTCAAAAGCAGAGCATTTCTATGTAAATAGGATTTAAAGCACACAGATAGAAGTATTGCTTGAGGCACAGCATTTTCTATTAAAATTGTTTTGATAAGCTGATTAAAAGAGGTACTTAAGGTTTTCATAATCATCAACCCCCTTGATCTCTGCCATGGTGTATCTGATCAAACAGTTCCTATACACTATGTCCTTAGGGATGGTGTTCTTTTGTTTCAGATCCTAAGTTAAATAGCATCTGACTGTAATTATTTTCATAATTATGGCTGTATATATGATTTCACTTTCCAACAACAAGGGCTTCAATTAATTTTTTTCTCATTCAAATGCATGTTGTACAGGGGGAACTTGTGATTCTGGAGAATCCCATGAAAACGATGTCATACTGTATGCCAAGATTGAAGGCAGGAGGGAACACATACCTCTGGATACCCTGACCTATGCTGCTTACAAGGTAAATTATCATAAACGAAGGAGGTAGATGGGATGGATAAACCATCCTCTTTTCAAGCCATCACAGGAATATTGTGTGTTGAATTCCACAGGGATACTCAAACATGACCTTCCCAAACACGTAAATCATGTGCAGACCTGGGAGCAACAGGATGCCTCTGCAGCACAGCTCTGCAGTTACTGGTGGTCACTCCAGCCCCAGGCATGACTGCGCAGTGTTGGCTGGGGCTGGGGAAACAGGCAAGCAAGCAATGGGCAAAAATTGTCAGTTATCAGCTGAAAACTTCAGTGGTGACATCTCCTCACAAAAGATTACTCCTATTTCCACTCAAGCTCATTCTGGCCACAGTGTGATACTGAGGAGCGGGGTCCTGAGAGGGACATTTGTGGTGGGATCAGTGCCTGGGAGAGGGTCTGCAGGGATGTGGGCACAGACTCAGCCGTGGGAGGCAGCTGCTGGCAGAGTGCACAGGCAGCGTCTCCTCTGCCCGAAGCGCAGCCACCTTCCAACAACATCCACCACCCTCAGGCAGGACAATGAAGACCTTGAACTTGCCTTCAAGATCCTTCCTGTCTAGGGCAAGGGAGCACTTAGACCACATCTACCCTAAATAACCCAGCCCTGAGGTCTCCTTATTCTGCTGCTGTGAAACAGGCAAAATTTGGTATTTCATTCACGTGCACATGTATGTGCTAGATATTGAAATGCAGTATGCTTACATAGTCTGAGGGTGGTAAAGAGGCGGCTGATTTCAAGCACAGGTCTGTGTGCATTTTGTCTGTAACTTCAGCACTTAGAAACCAAATGTTTACAATAGGGTTTGGCCTGAGTTTGGTTGAGTCACTTGCATTGTTTCATTGTGAGTGGCTTCCCTCCTCGCCTGCTTCTGTGTGAAAGACAGGGTAGAACTTTTGTAAAACTAAGGAAACTGTAATTGTAAAATAATAAAATATTAATTAGGGAACTTGGGGAGAGATAGGATCTGAAATTACATGGAATTCATTGTGGAGGTTTTTTAAAACAAGCAGTTTTAAAGCTGACATCCTCTTTTGACATAATAAAGTTCTAATTACATTGCTTCAGGACAAAGGCTAAGCTTTGTGAGGGAGTGCTTTCATTTATTTCAGCAACATAACATCCTCCCCACTTATGCCTGTGAACTCCTGCTGTTACTCCATTCTCACGTATCCAAAGTAGACATGCCTCTACCCTGCCTTAACTTCTGCGAGCTGTAAGGCTCCAGGACAAACATCATCTTCCCTTCCCAGCTGAAACTGATGACATAAACTTGCCCTTCTCAGAACATAGAAGGTACAGTCTTTTCTTCTGTGTCTTTACAGCCAAACAATCCGATCCCTCTGAGGTGATAAGCATCACTGGTACCCAGGGTGCTACTACCTCTGCACATAATAGTAAATGATTTTATTTGGGGTAGCGTGTGGAAAAAGGTGCCTAAAAAAGTTAACAAAATGTATCAAGGAGAGAGAATAGCACATTTGATTCAGCACAATTGGAGTTGATTTTTTATTTTAAATGGTACCTTGTGACCTTTTTAACTTATTTAAGCCTTATTTACTTTCTTTTAAAGGTGTCATCTTTGGTTTCTGTTGTCATTAGTCCGGACCTGCAGACTCCTGCAACCAAATTTTGCCTGAAGCAAAAGAGTCACCAAGGCCACAACAGGAATGTCTGGGCTGTGGATTACTTCCACGTCCTTCCGGTGCTCCCTTCCTCCGTAACTCACATGATCCAGTTTTCCATCAATTTGGGTTGTGGAACTTATCAACCTGGTAACAGGTAAAACTGGCGAGATCATTCTTTTGGTTGTCAGCTTTCTAGTTTATTTTGGTTTATAAAATCTATACGAGAATTTGTAAATCTTTTCTCAGCAAGAAGGGATCCCATCAATAATGACAAATATAATCTGCTCAAAAGCTAATGTTTCTCCTGATCTTTACAGGCCCAGATTTATGTATCTCACGTGCAATAAAGAGTCATTTAAAAGCTTTCCAGGTCAAAACTTGCTTTTCTTAGCCCATTATCCTGAAATATGCTCACGATTTCAGAGTGACTTTTCCTTCAGTTTCTAATGGATACGAGATTTACTTCTTAATACTGTGTAAGGAGGAAAGCATTAAAGGCAGCAGCAGAAACCTGCCCTGCTGACCTCTCTGAGATTACTGATGCCACAAGCATACCTGATTCTTGTAAGACTGGTGAAAAATGACCCTCATCTTAATGACCATCGGTGTGACGAGCTCACTGTCTGTAGGCTGGTCACAGAACTCTTTTGCTGGCTTTACTTCTTCAGGACATTCAGCGTGAATTTTTCCATGGGGAAAGGGAGAGAAGGGAGTAGTTTTAGGCTTCATGTTTTGTAGAATCATGGAAATGTTGGTTGGAAGTGACCTTCACAGGTTGTCTGGTGAAATCTGCTGCCTCAGGAGGGCAGGTCAGACATGGCTCTGCCTATCCATGGCTTGAAAAATCTTCATGGATGGAGACTGTGCTACCTCTCTGAGTGACCTGCTTAAGTGAAAAAGTGTTTCCTGATATACAGTACAAAACTCTGAAACCATGTCTTTATGATTGTTTTCCTTTGTAGTGTGCCTGACACTACTGAGGAGAGTTTGACTCTGATTTCCTTGTGAGTGCCCTCTGCACCATCACAGGATGCTATAGCTCACCCCTCCTCACCAGGCTGAGCAAGCCAGCTCCTCAGCCCATCCTGGCTTGGTGCTCAAAGCCATGGACATCTTGCGCATCCTTTGCTCCACTCTCAAAATTCTTGATGTCCTTCTTCAAATACGGAACCCAAAACCAAACTGGCCACTGTCCCTCTTCCATTACATACATATGAGAATATTTATCTTGATATTTTGTGAGGATTAAGTTACTTCATATCTTGCAGAGTTGAGAGTTTAAAGTAAGAGACTATAAGTGCTTTTATCTGTGTCCCATGGCATCTACTTCCAGCTGGAAAGAGCTGCATTAGCACTGACAGTTCTTGCATCCATGCAGGGTAGCAGAATTCAAGGGGAAGCAAAAATCAAGGCACTGCACTTACATTTGATAGGAAGAGAAGGCAGCAACGTTTTCCTACATGAAAAGTGAAAACTTTGCCTGTAAACACTCCTGGCCAGTAAACATGTTATATAAAGTCTCTGTCTCAATCTGTTTTCTGATGAGGATTCATACATATTTTGAAAGATTAATATTCTTCCTTCGTTAAACTATTTCTGAAGAAGTGAGCTTTTTCATAACTAAAGAAGCATTAGGTCACCATTTTCCCTATTTGTATTTCCCAAATACTGCAGCATTTCACATCTCCCACTCTGCAGCATTATTCATAATGTTTTCATTACTACAAATGTGAGAGACTTATACTAAATATATGCAGGAAATATGACCCTCTAAGGTATCTTTACAGCTAAACCTGAAATAAATTAGTCAAAACCTCCATAAACTGTTTTAATGGACGAAATATCACAGTGACGGTACATTTAAATGAAGTAATATTGTCAGCAAATTATCATAAAAGGAAAAATTCAGAATCCAAAAATTTAATATTGAGGAGATGAATTATGACTTTTATAATGTTCCACTGACATTACTTAAAATAAAACAGAATATTACAAGCTAATTATATGGAGGAAATTACAAGAGTAATTCCATAATATACTAAATCTGTAGTAAATCAAGCGCTTTCTATATTACATTTTCAAGGTCTTCAAAGTGTAAGGCATCTAAGGTTTTCCTTATACTCATAGTTTGTAACCAATTTGGGTTTTTTTTTAATCCAGGAACAGCTAGTGGTCTTTTACCACCTTCTGCACATGTAATAGTTGGCAGCTGGCAGTTATAGGTGTCCTGTGCTCTCATGATGCTGCCTAGCTCTGATTAATCCAAGTTTTCTCCTCATATCTGAAACTATTTCAATATGAAATATAAAAGTAATGCAGCTCCTTTAACAGCAGCAGCATAAAAATACTGACTAGATGGTGGCCCAGTAAGAACTCCGTGTTCAGGCAATCCTCAGTCTATAAACTTTTGGGGTTTTAAACACTCACAAAACTTTGTCTTGTGTTCGCATTTGCAGGATTTTTTGTATTCAAATTCTGCTTAAAATTATTTCTTGTTGCCTCATCAGTTATTAGAAATAGCAGATTTGGTGTTTTCTCAATGTTTGTACTTCTGCATTGAGATGTATGCCAAGTACCCTCATGGTGTCTTTCTCCTTTCTTTTCTTCAATGCGTTACCAGCGTCAGCTTGGAGTTTTCAACCAACCACGGTCGCTCGTGGTCGCTGCTCCACATGGAGTGTTTGCCTGAGATATGTGCTGGGCCTCACCTGCCCCACAGCACCATCTACGCCTCTGAAAACTACAGCGGGTGAGAGTGTTCTCTGCAAAACTGACACGCAACATTAGAGAAGTGAATTGTAGGCAGAAGAAAGCAGCAGAACACACAACTCTGTGTCATCATTCATTTTTTACTAGCTGGGGACAGCAAGGAAGGAGTGTTCTGGGCTCCCTGGCTACCCAGTAATGAAACTTGAAATGTATGGGGCTGCTTCTGTGGTATAATAATAATTTTTTGATGCTAAAGACAAATTACAAAAAAACCCACCTATGGACAGCATGTTGATAATAAGAAGAAAAGTTTTACTTTGTCAAAGCCGTGAAAGTTTTCTTCTTCGTCAGAAAAAACACCATTCAAAGTTGTATTTGCATCCTCAGACACATTTATTCATGTGGAATCCCAGCACTGGGTTACAGTGAAGCACATCCTCTGTACATCTGCAGATGCAGATGGTTATAAGTGTCACTTTCTTGTATCAGCCCTTCTCAGTATTAAGTCTCTTCTCTACTGTTGTCTCTGAAAAATGAACTGTGGCATCTTGCTGCATAGCACAAAAGCCCCGTGTATCCCAACTTCCACAAGACTTACAAAAAGAAAGTGCAGTTGAAGCATTGCTATGATCTGATGACACACAGCCCCTAGTCCCATACAATTTTCGCTGGAACCATTACTCCTGGTGTGTGCAGGAAGCGTAGCCTCTGTAGATGATAGAGAATGATGGCCCAGACTGCAGCACTCCAAAACCTCTGCACCACTCCTTTCACCCCTTGAGGGTTTCCACCAGAGTTCAGTCCTGCTGAAGGTTCAGTCTAGGAGATATTCATGGGGACGGAGAAGTCACTATAGCAAAGGAGGTTGTGGTCTTTGCCAACTTCATGCATTCCTACAGGGGGAAAAATGGCTGAGTTTTGTAAGACAATAACTAACATTCATATATTGTATGAAAATATGGGCTTCTTCTTAATTTGTATTTTCTAAAGCTGTCATAAATTTATGCTTCATTTGAGTAGATTTTAAAACTAAGGCTTCTCACAAAGCTTCCAGAATACATAAACATATCTGCAAAATATACAGTTGCTTCATAACTGTCAGTGTAAAATGCTAGAGTCTGTGTCGTGTATTTCAGGTGGAACCGAATAACTATTCCCCTTCCCAACGCCGCACTAACAAGTGACACCAGGATTCGATGGAGACAAACAGGACCAATCCTTGGAAATATGTGGGCAATCGATAATAGTTAGTATTCTTATCCATGATCATGACACATCAGAAAAGTAAATTTTATATGCTGCTCTAAGTAAACATATTTTCCACAATCACAAGTCAATGGATTTACAGTTTGTTAAATTCCTATTCTGCTTAGTTGTGTTTTGTAGCAGGTGCATTTCGAAGCTATAGGCAAATTCTGTCGTTAGAAAAGACAACAGTCTAGTAGATTATCTTTCTTTTTTAAATTTTTTTCCTTTTAATTGAACACTTTCCAGGAAAAAAATTTGGTGTCAGGGGTTTAGTATAACATTTCTTCTGTCTGCTTAGTCTTAATTACATAAATAGGTTCCACGCTGGCTGTTAAGGACATTTATTGCACCAACCTAAGCAACAGGTGCAGCATCTGGGACATATTTTTGCTTTTGGACATAGAAGACCATCTTCAAGCAATGTTGCTAAAGCTGAAGCTTTAGACTGTATTGTAGGGAAAAACTCATAAATATTGGCAAGCCACTCAAATTCTTGAAGAGAGGAAGATTTTCAAAGATTCAGCACTCTGACTTTTATCTTCACAACTGTTTCCTATGTGAATTAAGTTTTAAATGAAATCTGGAAGCTGGCCATCTTTTAGAAACTCTGGAAAAATGCCAATTTCTATAAAGTTTTTTCATTTTGAATGACATCATTACATCTTTAACCCTTCTACTTTTACCACCCCCTCAAAAAGACCTCAAAAGACACAAATAAATCAAACAGACAGAACAGAATTTTTGCACCCTGAGAAGTGAGAAAATCTAGAAATCACATGAAATCTGATAAAGACTTAGTTATAGGGAGTAGCTGACAGGGATTTAGAGTGTGTCTGCCAGGGAGGGCTGACACCCTAGTGCGATGGGCAACATTATAAAACTAGGAAAAGGAAAAAGTACTGCTTCTTATAGATTATTTCAAATTGGTGGCTATTTCTTCCAAATGGCACGATGCAAGTGGACAACTCCAAGTAATAGGCATTCTTCAACAGAAAATATTACATTGTTCATGGTTAAGGCCTTTTATCATATTGTATTGAAATAATATCGCCCACAAGTTATGACTTCTCTTTATTGTGGTGCAAGAGATTATACTGAGATTTGCTCATCTTTCCATCCTTCATATTTTTTACAAAATATCAACACTGTCGTTTAGGAGTCCTTGGAGGAAGATAAGCAAAACAGTAAAACATGGTGTATTTTTGAGCACATAGGATATGGAGTTTTATTCCATTTAAAAGAACCAGTGAAAGAGTATGATAATTAATAGTTACTTAAGACATATCAGGGCAGGTTCTTATTCCCCTAAGTCTCGTGAAGTAAAGTATGTAGATTTCAATGAGAGAAGCAGTGACATATTTTTTAAATCTACAAGACTGCTACTGGAATGTACCAATATAGAGATTGGATTGCATCTCCAAACTAAGACGAATGGAAGGTCAGTGAAAAATGATGGAAAGGGCCAATGCCTACCAAATTATCTGATCTCATTGACAGACTTAGTAATTAAAACAGTACTAGAGGCCACAGCACTGTGTCTTCAGCCACAGATAGACACGACACATTAAATAATAAATTATCCCTGACCATCCTTGACACAGTCAAATGCATTATATCATTTCATAGACCTTTTCCAGGTAGTGGGATTAAGATAAATACAATAATTGTACGATCAGGTCTGTATACTTTCTTGTATTCATCATATTCTGTTTATCACAGAACATAACCCTCCATTTATCTGATTTCTCTTCTCTGCAGTTTATATTGGGCCATCTTGCCTCAAATTCTGCTCAGGGCGAGGACAGTGTACTAGAAATGGCTGCAAGTAAGTGTTATAATTCAGTACTAGCGTTCAATTTCTGTCACATAGTTCACTTGATGGTGTGAAAGTTGAAGTGATTTTCATTTCAGTCCTTGCTCTTTCAGGTGACTAAATATAAAACTAGCATAGCCTTCAGAATTCATGAAGCTCACTGGAAAGCTAAAGATCAATCTTTCTAAACAGCAGCATGCTTAATATTTTTTTTATTATTTTCTTTAGTTATAGTGTCTAACTTCCAGTTCCCCGTAAAATGTGCTACAGAGCACACTGAAATGTCAGTGATGTAAACTTTATATTGGTTATAGAGGTGATTTGTGACTTTATCACTTTCGTATTAAATGTTGGGAAAGAATTGCAATTTTAATAGTTATAACATCCCATAACCTAACATACCTCAAGGACAGAAGATCAGCAGTCCACTTTTTTCTGATAGTCTGGCTTGTTAAAAGGGTTCTATTCTAAAAAATAGAAAAGTACTTACTCAAAACCAGTAAGCACATTCTAGATATTGGTGTAACTACATTTAGGTATTAACAAGAGTGTGACCCACAGGGCATTCTTTTTTGTAACTTAATTTCTTGTAATCACACCTAGTATGCTACAGATAAAAGCAAATTTGTCATTTTACATATGAACAACTGTAATTATGTCAGCAGAGTTTTTGTTCCAAAAATTATTAAAAATATTTCTGTATTGTAGTATTAATAAAAATAATAATATATTATATTATAATAATATAATATATATAATATAGATAAATATAATAATATAAAAATATTTCTGTATGTGTGGATTCATGGGTTGTTCATAAATACATATTTTTTTAATTGGAAAAGTAAATACTAGCTAACAGAAATCATTGGCTATGCACTTTACCCAAGTAAAGTTCAAAGAGGTTCTTGGGCCTTAGATTTGAGAGGGACCTTCTGGGTATCCTCAGTTCATGAAGAACTGCAGCCACAGCCAAAGATGGGTCACCAGTTGTGCTTTCCACCCTTCCTCACCCGCAGGTGCGACCCCGGCTTTTCAGGGCCAGCGTGTGAGACGGCGTCACAGACCTTTCCCATGTTCATCTCAGAGAGCTTCGCCAGCTCCCGCCTCTCCTCCTACCACAGCTTTTACTCCATCCGGGGGGCCGAGGTCAGCTTTGGCTGCGGGGTCCTGGCCAGCGGCAAGGCCCTGGTCTTCAACAAGGACGGGAGACGCCAGCTCATCACCTCCTTCCTGGACAGCTCCCAGTCCAGGTGAGAGGGAAGGAGAAGTAGCGTGAGGCAAAGAAATTGGGAAGCCCCTCCCCTTCCAGCTTGTGTATTATTAAACCAGTTGTTTCAGCAGGGAAAAAAGCCTTTAAAAAACTCCTAGTTCCATGTTTTAATGGTGATTTCATAGCCTTGCCTTTTTTCCTCCAGCTTTGCAAACAACAGAGTCCAAAACAGACTGGAGGGAAGTTATTGTACAGCTCAGATGGAAAATATGAAATGTTAATATCAAACCTGAGTGTCAAAGCCAAGTGCTAATTAATTATTTATAAGGTTGTGTTTATTTGACAGCTTGTGGCAACTGATTAGATCCATTCACTATCTCTCCCTCCCCTTCAGTGCCTAATAAATAATTAAATGCAGTATAATGATTGGCATTTTTTTAACTATATGTGCCACATTGCATTACTTGACAATAAAAACAAATCACACGTACAAAACCCCCAACTGATATTTATCAAAATTTACCTAGATTAAGAAGAGCTGAAAACAACCTGGTTAGGAGAAAAACCAAACCAAACCAAACCAAACCAAACCGAAAAACAACAACAAAAAACCCCACTATGAAAATGATACCCTACAAATATTTGTGTAATTCTGCTGCAGGTTCCTGCAGTTCACACTACGCCTGGGCAGCAAGTCGGTGCTGAGTACCTGCAAAGCGCCCGACCAGCCCGGGGAAGGAGTGCTGCTGCACTACTCCTATGACAACGGCATTACCTGGAAACTGCTGGAACACTACTCTTATCTCAACTACCACGAGCCAAGGTACATGCACAAACATGACAAAGAGTGTTATTTACAGGCAGTTATGCTGGTTGTGGTGGTCACTGCAATGCGGAGGCTGAGTACGTGGTGCAAGAGGGAAGGAAGGGTTTTTATTGCAGACTGAAAGTTACCACCTTTCTTTAAAATTTTGCAGCTGTTCTGGGCACTTCCCATTTTGTCATTCTATAAAAATGAACACCAGTTTAATGGCTTTCAAGTCTCAGGTGATAGAACAAGCTGAGGCACTGCAGGATGAGGGATAGGAGTGTACTTGTGGGAAATAGGGGCATGTCTCTTCCCATGGAAGCAGCCACTTGTAAAGAAAAATTAACATAAATTATTTGTAGCTTTGAAGCCATAGATACCCTCACTACACCATCCTCTGGGATTAGGAGTTGCAGGCAGCACAGGACAGCTGAGACAGAATCTGATTGTGAGGATCTCTGCAGGATTGTGAAGATCTCTGAGGTCAGCAGTGAAACCACACCTGCTCCCAGTCTGAAGGCAATTGCATGACTTCATGGCTATGCCTCTGCCCTGGGCTGGGGCTTGGTGCCCTGGGAGAACCTGCTGGTGACTGCCTGGGACTTGCACAAATCAAAAAGAAGTTGAACAAAGAGCTCATCTCATCTAGCAGCGCCTATGTTTGGTGTCAGATGAGAGAGGAATGTCTCTTTTGTATTTAGAGAAGGTGTTCCTTACTGTTACATTTGTGACACCATCCACCAAATTTAGTAGAGAAATGCAAAATCAGGAGTCTCCATGAGCATGCCTGTACCAAAAGCCCAGAACAGTTTGGTCTGGATCTGTGCAAACCCACTCAAACCTGGCAGCATCCACCTTCCTGGGGTGCTGCAGCAGAGCCAATAAATGCCAATTAAAGGAGATGCTCTGCAAGGAGGTCCAGAAGAGGCAGGACTGACAGTGGCAGCACTGGACTCATTCCAGCAGGTCCATTTCCTGCCCAAGGGTAGCTTTGACCTGGGTATTGCCCTATGTCTTCTTCTCCACCGAGTTCAAGGAAAACATCTTAGTCAGCCCCAGGGGTGGGACTGTAAATAGCCTGCAAGTCACTTCAACCACACATAACTTTCATTATTTATATTTATTGAGCTCGGATGAGTGGGGGTTTTTTTAAAAAAAATTGGATTTCCACATCTCGTCAATAACTCAGTACAAAATTGCAATATTCAAAGTGTGATTACAAATGTTCTAATGGGAAAAAAAAAAAGCTCTTGTAACATTAAAATTATTTCCTGGGAGCTATAAGAAATACTCAAAAATCTGAGGGGAGGACTGTATTTGGTAGAAATATATCACAGACTTTAATTTTTGAAGTTGTAAATGTTTCCAAAAGAAAGATGCTACAGACTGGAACACTTATAAGTCTTCTTCAAAATTTCCATTGCCTGCCTTTGTTATAGTCACATATATATTTTATATGGCCCTGTTTCTAATTCTTAGATTCAAGGTTACATCTGTAGGAATTATATTTCCCTAAAGGTTTTTAATATATAGCACTATGAAATTTTTATAACAAAAAGGAAAATACATATTCTGGTGACTGATTTTAATGAAGTTTAAGAGATAACTGTAATAAATTACACAAATGGCAGAGACCTTTTTTGCTTTTTGAGGTTAGGTATGATACACAATTCCTGTCGTTCTGACAAGGTACAGAGCAAAGTACAATATACACACAAGTAAGAGAGATTTTGCCATGGGAGATAGATAGATAGATAGATAGATAGATAGATAGATAGATAGATATAGATAGATATTCAGTCCACTCTGGATGGATAGAAAAATGACAGACATACAAACTGAAGCTAATGCTGGCCATAATTATGAAGAAAGCTTCACCTTTTCATATTATGTTGTCTGAAAATATCAGCATTTTTAGTAACATAGATGGACTACTGCAAACTTTGGCAATCAGTCTGTATCCACGAATTTAATTAATCTTCAGTCATACAAAAAATAATTACACATTTAATGTTCTGCTGAAAAGGTGCATTTAATCTGCTAACATTTGACAGCTGCATTTTTCTTCTGAGCAGAACAGCAGTGGCTTTTCAATATTAGGTATGCGCATAGCTTGAAAGAATGAGATCAGAGCAAAGGTCTCCCAGCTGGTTTTTAAGAAATCTAATGGTGGCTGGTAATATAAGTAGGAACACTTTTCTTCTCTGCAGCAGAAAAGTCATTAGCAGGAATCCCCCTCCCTCTCCATCTATCTCCAACAAATCAAAGCCAGATAGGAGAAGGTGTTACAACTGGAGGTGTAGTCAGGTTCTGCATACTAACATACGTGCCATACATGGTGGTTTACACCTACATTTTTAAATTGTGTTAGCTTAATCCCCTGGGATGGGGAATTTATTTTAACATGTGTTAAATATTTTAACATCTGATATGTATATCAGTGGTGGATGTCATGATTTAGGATTTTCTGTATATTGCTGTCAGTGAGAATTAATGTCCGCGTGGGCAGGCTTATGAGAGTTAAGAGTGAAACTGAAGATACAGGCAGCAGAGGCAGCCACCAGCAGAGAAATATGCCCTGGATTATGGCAGATCATTAGCTCACACAAGCGCCGGGTGCTTCACAGCACCTGCTGGGTACAGTGCTCCTCCTGGCCAGGGTACCAGCTTTCCTCAGGTGCATGCCCCTGAAGCGTGGCAGAAAAAACATGGTTGCTTTTAGCATCAGTACCAATTTCTTGTCATTTGTGCCTTCAAAAAATTAACCCAAAAGGTTATAGAGTTGCTTCTTGTGAGGGAATGCTTGGTAGAAAAGAAGCCCTTGTGATTTAGTCACGTGCCAGAGGGCAATGGGGCTTGGTGTTTCTCTTGGAAGGGTATGAAGTCATTCAAACATGTTTCTTTGAGCACAGAGGAAATGCATCCACCATGCATAAAGTGTGTACCCTGCTGGTCCCCTGCCACAGGGACACGGCCATGTCACCTCTGGCTGTCTCTCCACACTTCTCTCTCCAGTCTATGGATGGCAGAAAGCAGCTCCTAGAAATGCCAGGCAGGACTTTTTGAGTGCTTCCCACCTGTTTAGCCAAGCTATTTTATTTTTTTCTGTTTAATGGATTAACATATTCTTCTTTAAAATGAATGTGACGCTAAACAACAGTATTAGAATTCTACTCTTTACAAAGATGTTGTAGCAAGTCATTTTTAAGAGTGTGGTTTTTGCAATAGAAGTGCCACAGGCACAAGGCTCTTTCATGTGCACAGAACAAAACATTACAACAGGCAGCTTAGAAAGCCTTAAGTCTGAAACAAATTTGGTGCTAGAGTATAAAAGGACACTTCCAGTTTACCTGATTTATCATTTTATCCACACTTCCTCTAAGAGAGAAAGAAAAAATATTAGCTACACAATGAGCTTGCTGAAAGCCCTTTTGCCAGCAAGTAATTGTACCCCAATGGAGACAAATGTCCCTGTTGTCAGTCTGTCTCACAGCTGACGTGGCTATGTGGGGTACCATGGTCTTAGTGATTTATGGAGCTTTCAAGAAGTTGTCATTGCTGTGGCAATTAATGCATCCTCCCTCCTGCAGTGTATGAAAATTGCTCCTGGAAATTAGATAATACTCTTAATTTTCTTTGCAGTTTATCAATTCTAGGTGTGTTGTCATAGCTGCCGTGACAAATCAGGTGACCTTGCATACCAGAAGCACCTGGGACTCACCTCCGGTTGCATCCCTATGCAGCTACAAAAAAGAAGTGTCTGCTAAAAAAGACTGCACATAATCACACTTTCTGACAAGATGAACCTTTTCCAGTTGATTGTGGCAATTTACAGGGGTGGGTTCTTGTAGGACAAGAGCACCATTAAAATGATGTAAATGCTGTGCAGGAACCAGTGCAGAAGTTTACGAGATGCATGTCTTCAGATCAGGATAAAACCCACTGAGTCTGACAAAGTGGAGCTGGAATTCTTAAATCCTTGTCAGCTGATCGTTCCTTTGCTAATTTACACCTTTGAATTTACTGAGAGCTCCACAGTGGAAGCAAAATTTACAAATTTGGTAGATACTCTGTTTGGTGGCTTTTGCACATGACTGGTTTTCAGCTAATGAACTGATTACCAAGAGAACTAACAATTCCCCTGTCCCTGTCACTGGTAGCAGCTATACCAGCAGATGCTATGGTATTTGTGGGCTGAATTTACTCCATGATTTTTAGGGTCAGTAAGGAAAAATTACCGTAAAATACATCCCCGTGGGATAACTACTAACAGCACAAACTGGCAAGAATAACTTTGTTTTGTTTTCCAGAATAATTTCAGTGGAGCTGCCTGAAGATGCGAGGCAGATTGGCATTCAGTTCAGATGGTGGCAGCCGTATCACTCTTCTCAAGGCGAAGACGTGTGGGCAATCGATGAAATCATCATGACCTCTGTGCTTTTCAACAGCATCAGTCTGGACTTCACCAACCTGGTTGAAGTCACACAGTCTCTGGGTTTCTACCTGGGAAATGTTCAGCCCTACTGTGGGCATGACTGGACTCTCTGGTGAGAAACATGTATTCATTCATTCTTTCCTGTTTTACTTATTTTTTCCTTGCTTATTCATCCTGCTAAGGATCAAGTGACTGCTGCAAATGCATCTTTCTGGCAGCTATTCAGAGTAATGTGTCTCATCCTCACATTGTGGACAAAAATACAATCACTAATCTCACTGCAATTATCACTAAGTTTTTCACCTCATTGCACAGACTTATGTTTGATGGGAACATTGAATGTAACATTCTTTCTCCATGAAATATTTAAAGAATATCCAAATAGAAAAAATTCAGAAATGTTTAATAATGTTCATTTAGAATCCAGGCAAGGTAATATGGATATGCAGGTAATTAAATAATCTTAAGTACAGACTCTGAATATTTTGTAAGTGGTGTTCAGATCTGTGTACATAGCCTTTATATTGTAATCCAGAAAG
This sequence comes from Cnemophilus loriae, assembly GCA_013397755.1. Classification (NCBI taxonomy): domain Eukaryota; kingdom Metazoa; phylum Chordata; class Aves; order Passeriformes; family Corvidae; genus Cnemophilus; species Cnemophilus loriae. Next base: position 4,292,227 of record VZTF01002612.1, on the reverse strand, counting down.
CAAAGGCAGCAGAATAGAGGCAGAATGACATTATCCATTCGTAGTTGCTTTGTCTGGTGTTATACACACTTAGTCATTTACACTGCCATCAGCATTATGACATATTGCAATTAGGCCTCAAATGTGCTGCGTATTTAGAAACAAAAGCAAGAAAATATCACATGCCTCAAAGAAAATAAAGGCAAGAAAAGCAAAAGAAGGGAAAAACAAAGGAAAAAAATTGTTAGGATTGCATAAAAATAAGCTTTCTTACTAAAACATTAACATGCTTCACAAAAAAAATTTCTGGAGCACTTGAGTGTAACATTTGGAATTAATACAAGGGAAGCTCAATTTAATCTGTGTGTTTTGATTAAAACCAAATAACAGTTTCATGCTAGTCTGATCAACCTATAAACCCAGTATAGTTTTAATTGGCATAGATATATTTCTTTGGAGAAAGTACAATCACAGTAATTATAGAAAACCTGAAGAAAATAAAATAATTTTAGCATCCCCATGGACACTCAGAGAAACACTGTTGGAATTTTATTAACAAGTATCTCTGAGCAATCTGATTTGACTTTCTGATCATCTGTCAAACTAAAAGGAGTTGGCTTAGCAGTAGGAACAACACCGAATGTGTCGTAGCACTGATAATGAGGCGGTAGAAGCACCATTAAGCACTTTAATAAGGACAAGGAAGGTACTCGCTGCTCATTAAAATGAAACAACATGTTAGGGCTCAAACTGTTTGCATCTTCCTCATCAAGGAGCTGGAAGGAAAGCCTTTTAATGACATTGTTTTCCCTCTGTACTTTTAAGGCCAGTTTATCACAGGGAGGAGGGCAGATAAGGTAGCAGAGGTTCCTCTCTTTTCCTCCCACGATTCTAAATCAGAATCAAAATAATAAATGCTAAGCTGAATTCTCCATCCCATGTGGAGATGGACTAGGATTTGTAGTGCTCAGTCATAGTAGAAACATTGAGCTTTCCATGCATCAAATAAAGAATCAAAGCCTTCCTCACTATTTATGTCTAAGTATTTTTCATTATCACTGGAAAACATGAACTCTATCCCTCACTGACCTTGCTTCTCTCAAGGGAAATTTTTAAACTTACACAAAGTCTGTACAAATGGTTGCTAGTTAAATTAATTATTGTTGGGTTTTCCCAGCTGCGAGTCCATTTGGTTCTCATTTTCTAACTCATGAGTTTCTAACCCATGAGCAGATCTTGCAGTAGCACTGACACCATCCTCTTGAGAACAGTCTGACGACAGCTTTTTCATTAGTACAACTATGGGAAATACGCTATCAGTCATTTTACAGGGTGTCATCCCCAGGCCCATTTTCACAGAATTGCTTTTAATTTTCTGTTAGGCCTCCAGTTCTGCTTTAGAACCTGCAAACCTGAAACATTTATTCTTCAAATTGGAAAAAACTGAGGAGGGAGATTCTTAATTTTTTTTTTAAGAGGCAGGCTGTTCTTTTCCATATCTGGCTTCATTAAAAAAAAAAAAAAGAAGTTTGTTGATAAACATATGTTTTGACCAAAGGTGATTTTTGAGTATTTTCACGGTCTATATCTGAACAGTCATTTTGTTTGGTTGTCATCATCATAATTTGGTTTCAGAACTTAAACTTTGTTACATCAAGTGTGTTGGTTGTACCGAAAGGACTCCGGAACACTTTAAATTGAACTGTTTGATGTAGTACATTAATTCATCACTTCTCCAAAATGCTCATATTCAGGCAAAGTTTTGAACCAAATGCCTCTGGAGTATTACAGGCTATATACAGCCACTTGCTGAAATTCATTTAAATATTGATAAGGATGCTAGGGTCCCACTGTCCCTGGAGTGTCCCTGGAGAAGCCTGGGGGAAGACTGTAAACACGCCTTGTCATGAACTATCTTTATGGAGAAATGTCACACAGTGGTCCTACATCAGCTTGGTAGTTTACCAATGCCTTAAGTGTTTTGTTCTTTAGAGTGATTGTTACTCTGTAACATGCAGAAAGCTTCTTTCAGGTAGTTGACTTAATTATATTAATGATGTTAATACATTTAGGAATTATTTAGCAAAGTAGGTATGATGTGATGTAAAAAGGCACAAACATCCCCTGCCTTTGATGGAAGCAAAGCTGTGTCTGGTGTGAATGTTGGATCATCGTGTCAATATTTTCAGTCAATGCAGCTTTACAAAACAAGCTGCATCCATGTGGCTTTTCAGTATTCCTAAAAGTACCAGCCTTGAAAATATGGTAACTCTGGGGATCTCAGAGCAGTTTGGAGCAATGCAGGTTGGCTGACATTGACTGTGATACCATTCCCAGAAGTACCAATTAGTTGGCAGTGCTTGGAGGGAGAGTGATTTTTCTGAGGGTACCTATGGGTATTGTGTTCCTGTGCCTCCGCAGGTCTAATTATATACGTGCCAGAAACTCACTCACAGCAACATATTTATACAAAAATGAAGCCTCTGCATTCTCATTTCTGAAAATTTTTTAGTTAATTATTGTTACGCCAGGGACATTACTTCATCTTTTACAAAATCCAGAAAGGTATTCCAGCTGTGTGGCTCCCAGAACAAAGAAAACATTTGGTATTCCAGCAAAAGAGCATACCCCTAACCACATACATGAGAGGTCTGGAGAGCAAAGAAGTGGCAAGTAAAGTGGAGCCCACAACTTTAACGCTACTTGTGTACAGCTGGAGGCAAAATGTGGATGATACAGGACTTCGTGTACCTGTAATGTGATTTCCTCCCCTTAAAAGAGCTTCTTATAGAGCATCACATATTTTCTGCATCTCAGCACTAGCTTTCTTTTTCACATTTCTTTAATATGCTTTTTAAAGAGCTGACTTTTTAACTTACTTAATATACTTACTTAATATACTGTGTACAATATCCCGTGGCTAAGCTATTAAATTAAAATGAATACTAAATTTTAAATATTTTAATGATGGCCTGAATGCTACCAGAAAGAAAATATCAGAGTTTAAGACTTTGTGAAGAGAAGGGCAAAAGGTAACATTTCGCTCTTTGCATCTATTTTGACTACAAGTTCTTCACTTGTCTTCTCTTACTTTGGGAAGACAGCTTCTAGGCAGATGTTTCATCAAACTGTTGACTTTCACCTCCTTTATTCTGTTCAGATAAGCTTTAGGTAACTGTGATGTGCTATGCCCAGGTTTTTGTGTGCAGTGCCAAATCCTCTTCCAAAGCAGTGCTACACTTAACTTTCAGCTGATTACACTGCACATTTTTGACTGATACCTGAAGAGCCTGGTTGTACTGGCACAGATTTCCCAACAGGGCTTCAGCCTATGTCAGATGAAATCAGCTTTAGCTTTTAAATTTGCAGATTTCTGTCATCTAGTTCCATATAATGTCACAAGCTGGATCATCCTTTAGGAAATGAAGTCACAAAAAGTAAGGCCAGAGAGTAGAAAGCAGACTGGATCTTAACTTATGTCAAGTAACAGGAATTTGATAATGACAAAACTAATGACATCTTTCAGTAATATCTTGTAAAACTTTAAGGTAGGATGCTGATATTTATGGCTTTAGTGCTCGCTCTGGAAAGGACTCTATAGAAAACAGTGTAGGTCAGTGAATTAATTTAAAAGAGTCCTAAGTGACACTGACTTGTATTCCTTGTCCTCACACTCACTTTGTCGTGACCTTGAATTTTACAGGAGTAGAAGTTGATATGTTCTTCTGTATTGTATTTAAAGATTACGATTTCTTACTTAAGATGATAAACTGTAGCTTACTCAATCATAAGAGCAACCTTGAACAAGATTATTCTGTTCATCACCACTGTACTGAATGTAGCTTTTTTTTTCCATGATGATTTGCAGTCATTTTCTTTAAAAAGAGCCAGTCCCTATTCTAAATTGTTCACATTTAAGAATAGTCTTAGAAAATACTGAAGCTGAAAGGACTGCTGTACTTCTGAAGACACTAAGTAAACATCTCAAACTAAGGAGAGGGAGGCAATTTTCATTCTATGTGAACTTACTTTAAAATACTCTGTTTTGAAGGCTAGTGAGCAAGATTCAAAGTTTAAGTTGTTATTACTTCCTCCTTGTGCCTCTGTTGCATTTGAGGTTTTGAATTTGGTTGTTTCCTTTTTCTTTTGAATAGTGCATAGAAGAAAAACCTGCATTTGAAGTGAAATAACCTTGGCATTTCGGACTATAAATTGAATTACTATATATGTGATATGGGTACCTTGCAACATATATGTGTATATGTGTGTTCCAAACACTACTATTGTTCTCCAGTCCACTGGGAAATATAACTCTGACATCAGTACATCCTACAGAAAAGAAGCCAAGGATGGAAGATTAATTCTGAAACACAGACAAGAGTCAGTGAATGAATTGCATGTAGGATCACTTGAAAATCGATGAAATTAACAGTCTAAGAGTATTTTAAACTAGATTCAGAGTACCTTAACTGGCCAGTATTAGAATGAAATCACATCTCTGACTATGGCATGACCTTAGGCAGAGGACACTCTAGGGGAATGAACTTTCTTTATGTTGTATTTTCCTTATGTTGCCCTTTGCTAGACCCTAACTTGGTCCTTAATACAAAGAGCATATAGTAAGAACTAATAGAATAATTCAGTGTTTCACATTCTGGGATACATCGAGGCCTTCCTAGTAATTTGCAGAAGTACCAGCAGAAAGATTCTTCTGTGCATGGTCTCATCCCACATGCCAATCTACAGAACAAGGAAGCACCACTGTATTTAACTCACAACAATTCATAATGTTCTTTTTGGAATTATTTTGGGGATCAATCCTGATTCTTTCCTTACATCTCTCAGTTTTACAGGAGATTCAAAGCTAGCCTCTAGCATGCGCTACGTGGAGACCCAGTCTATGCAGATTGGAGCTTCGTATATGATACAGTTCAACTTGGTGATGGGCTGTGGTCAGGCCTTTACTCCTCATATGGACAACCAGGTGAAACTGGAGTACTCCACCAACCATGGGCTCACATGGCATCTTGTTCAGGAGGTGAGACTGGCAGTGAGGGCTTTTGTCTTCCATAAACTCTGCTTTATACAAAGACCATCTGAAATACACATTTGGCATTGAACAAAGAAAGATGTTTTCCTTTTTCACCTTTCAATAAAGAAATTCTCAGCTGGAATCAGTCAAAATTACTAATAGAGGTATTTAGACTGTTCCTCGTAATATTTGGAAGAAAGGTATCTGAAAGCCTGAAATACAAAATTATGACAGGAATGAACCAAGGCTGAGAAAAAAAATTGGGCCACAGTTAGAGCTACAGGGTAATGGCTGAGGTCTTTCCTGTGATATTGCTTTGTTTTTCTAAGCAAAATGCATGTACTGTTTCCTGGAATTTAAATGGATAGAAATTCTTTCTGCCCTTGTGCGCAGCCATTTCGTAAATGGAAAGCACATTCCTTTAGGGGATTGTAATGTAGAGCCTTTCATCTCCCATCCCTGGTTCAAACACAGTCCAGGGCCGTAATGACCGGCTGTTTCCCCCACTCTGCTCGAAGTGCAAATAGCAGTGTTGGCTGCTCTTTCCCTGGGTGGCTCAGTGCTGTCTCAGCACAAATGTGAGCAGCGCATTTGGCCATAGTTCATACTCTTGTTTTCCCTCTCACATTGAAAGCTGAACTTTCCCTGGCCTCAAGGTGAACTAACCAAGGTCCTTTGGCTGCCTCTGAGCGGGTTCAGAGGGTGTCAGGGAACTCGTCCTACTGCTTTTTCGCTGCCTGCTCTGCAGGCTCACTGAAGGATTTGTATGTCAAGTTCCACACCTTCTATGAGCAATTAAAGCTTTGCCTGCTTACCCGTTGCCATGTTGTGTTTTGCCACATTTACTTTGGTGGGCAGAATAGAGAAATGGCAAGAAATTAATTTTTAAACTTTGGAAATCCAAGTAATGATTTCTCACCTTAAACAGAATCCAGAGGAAAACTATAAATCATGTATTTCAAACACTCTTCATGTCTTTTATACCTAGCAGGCATCATCGTGGTGTCCAAGAATAGTTCCTAGCAGTGGGTGTTTGGGGTTTGTGCTTGCCATCAATGGAAGATCAGTTGCCTTCAGATTTTAGTGCTCCTTTCCTTGCTCAGCAGAGCTGAGTTCAGAGAGAATATGCAGCCAAATCGTTTTTCTCACACCACCCATGTTGTTGTGATAAAAGAGTATTTGTAGTATATTTCAAGGACATAATCTGACAAATAAACAAAACACTAATTAATTAAAATGTTTGAAAGTTTTGTTTTCTTTGCGAGCACTGATCAGATCCTGTTTTCTAAGATCATTTAGGGGAGATGAATCAAGAAAAAAATGTTTGAAAATTGCTGGAAAGGAAACTAAGCCTTTAGAAAATCTACTAAAAAAAACCCAACAAAATAACGTCTCAGATCTTCATTTAATACTCTAATATATTTGAGCAATAAATTTCTCTGTAAAATAATATATTCTATCCTTCTTCATTATTTAATACATAACTATTACTGTATAACTTAACTAAATAAATATTCTTAATTGCCATAACTTCTGTAGAGGGTCACTGCTTTATTATTAGTTTCAGAGCAGTCAGAATAGGCTACTTGCATAAGCAGGTGTCTGTTCTCTTGCCCAATGCCCTTCATGGGGGTGAGCACAGCAGTGACCAGCGAAATATTCTTGGGCATGTGGGGATGGTCAGGAGAAGCTGTGCTGTGGCAGGAAGGGGCAGTAGGAACTCTCTGAGTTGGTAGCTAGAAGAGGATTACACAGCTTGGTAGTAACTTCCAAGCACTTTATTAATACCTCATAGCACAAATTTTTGGGTGTTGTTCTGGCAAAATATAAATAAATTAATGGAATATTGCAAAAAATGACGTAACATGGGAAGGGCAGTGCTAGAAAACAGTAAGAAGCTGGGATAATGGACTTCATTTATATTTAATATTAAAAAGATATGAGAATGATCATATCTTCTGAATTTAAAAAAAAAATAATTTGAGGAATGGACCTCAACAGGAATCTGAATTAAATGCAGAAATAGTTCTAGAAGCACAAAGGGGGCATTTACACCACTTGCTGTCAATGTCAAAGCTAACACAGCTGCAGAGCTTGAGAAGGGCCTATGGACACAACCTCAGTAGGCTGCAGTTGGGCCCTCTGGTGTGGCTCTCTCTGTTCCTACTGCTGCTCCCCACTGCAGATGGAGGCTGTGGGGCCGGCCAGCGTGCCCAGGCAAAGCCTCACAAGTAGGTCTTGAAAATGACTGTATAATAGTCTGGAGGTCACTTTCATAAACTTACTACATAGTGGTCTTTTAGTCTTACTTCATAGTCCATGATGGATGCTGGGGTGAAAATAATAATAAACAAAGAGATAGACATTCCTCGTGGAGGAAAGAAAAACATTGCCAGTCACTAATGCTAAACTCTTTAAATAGATTCATATGGCTTTCTTCCATCCTCAATTGTACTGCTAGTTTTCTGAGAAATTTCTCCCCATCATGCCAGGATTTTTCTTTTCTGGGTATTTCACTCCAGTATATGGACCCTGACGAGCTCCTGGTTCTGCGAGTGTTTGACACTTGTTTCTGTTCCAAATTATTTCTCAACATTAAATCTGGTTTTGAAATGTTTTATTTTAAGGAGTGTCTTCCCAGTATGCCAAGCTGTCAGGAGTTTACATCAGCAAGTATTTACCACTCCAGCGAATTTACTCAGTGGAGGAGAATCACCGTTCTTTTACCGCAGAAGACTTGGTAAGCATTTATTTCCTCTCTTTAAATTTTTTTGGAGAGGTGCAGACGATTCATCACTTCAATTGCTGTGACAAAGATCAAGTCCTCTGCAGGTCATATTCAAGCCAATAGGTGGGGTGCCAGGGCTGACCCAGTCGCAGGTATTTCCCATAAAATGCATTCCTTACATAATTACAGAATGAAATGTTGGTGAAGTCAACAGAAACTATTGTTGAGGATTGTTTTTAATACATACTCTGACTCTCCTAATAAAGTTCAGACTTTTCAAAAATAGTGGCGCTTGTCTATAAATGCCCTATTGGAGGAAGGCTTTATTTGGATTGTTAATTTTTATTTTGCACATTCCTCATTGTTTACATCTTCAGCCCAAAGCCTTGTATAAACAATAACTAATGATTCATTTCTGGGAATTTTTTAACTCTTGTTTCTTTTTATAGCATGTCTTAAAAAATACCATTCTCTTCTGCAAAAAAAAAAGAGAAATAAAAATTATCAGAAAGACTATTCATCTTGTAATCAAACTTGGTTTGCCTGCCCTAAAATTTTTATTCATTAACTAAATTGTTTCTTTCATTGTTTATTTTTAAATCTTTATTATAACATACAAATAAAAAGTTGTCATAAATCCTAATAAGCTTCAGGGCATCCTTCATTTGAGAATTTAATTATTGCAATTAGAGTTACATTTTGATTATGTTTGACCTGAATCCATCACAGCAATTGCAATGAGAGCTTGCTCCGATTAAGTTATCATTGTATTTCCTCATCCTTCATCATTATTTTTTTGCACTCTGCATGGCCTCAGCACAGCCTATTTCCATCAATCACACCACAATGATACCTTCTTTCAACACACTGGCCCTTTTTACTGTACAGCCAATATTCAGAATTTCCTATTTCTAGGCAAAACATCAAAGGCAAATATTGAATCCTTAGAACATATCATATCAGATAATACCAAATGGTGCAAGTAAGTCTACAAATAACCGCTTTGTAGTTAGATTATAATGTACTAAATCTTACATGCCTTTATGTGCCACCATCTGCAAAATCTGTGGTTCACATAGGCACTTAGCAGTTTGAAAAGCATCTACAATTTTTTGGGTCACACTCTAAAGTAGGCTGTTATTCCTAATTTGATTTATAAAATATATACTGTACTCAAAGTTATTATAAACTGTGTATTTGATGATGATACCAATGTTACGGGCTTCTTTTTCTTTAGGATCTACTAATTTTTCTCAGCATCTGAGGTGGCAGAAGCAAATAATTCCATTTTAATTTAGGAGACTGTGGGGAGAAATTATGGTGAAGTAATAGCAGGGTTCCTGTTCTATGTTGTGCACAAATCATAAATATTTCACACTCTGTCTTGTATCTGAAGGGATTCCCGTCTGTTAGCAGAGTTTTGTTTGTAATTAAGGTACAAATTACCACTGAACATTTCTTTGCTCTTCCTAGAACACATTTTCTGTGTTGTGCTGCGCTATGGCATTATCGGGGTGAAGAAGAAGGGTGGCTGCATGTTCCCCACCAAACGCAATCCAGCACACCACATGCATCTCTCTCTCACCACTTTCCCCTCTTCTAACTTTCCTTTCCACTGGCAAGGAGCAGGCTAAGGGCTCAGCAGTTCCTTTGGGTTGAGACTGGGAGGGGATTTTTTACACGTTTTTAGAGCACGCTTGTGAGCAAAGAGCAAGTTTCTGCCTTTCCACCACCAGGGCATGATTGGTGACAGTTTGATGTGCAGCTCTCCGCTGCCAGCCCAGCCACACCGAGGGCGTTGTTCCAATGGCTGGTAGTGAAAATGCTCCGTAGGGCTCCTCTTTGGGGTGCCCTCCCTCCTGCTCCGATCCCTTCCCCACCTGCATCCACTGCAACCACCACCCAGGGGCAAAACCTTAGTAATGGCCAGGAAGAACAGTGCAGGGGTGGAGAGCCAGGTCTTCCACCTTCCCAAAACTGGGGTGAGGGGGAGAGATCTCTGGACCTTCCTTCTGTTTCAACCACGCAAGACAAAGGAAGCTAAATACACAGCCTGCCCTGTGCTTACTGCACGTGGAAACACCCCACCTAACCGAGGACTCAGGAATGTCTCATTAGCCTTGTTCTGGCCCTTGATAGCCTTGGCATGCCCTCACACCCCTGCACAGCCCTGCTGTGATTGCTGGAGCTTTTATCCCTGGGTGCACAGCTCTCAGCTGAGGGTTTGCACCTTGGGCATGTGGGTAGTGTCAGGCTGTGGCACTGTGCTTACGCAGCTGGAAAATTGTTCGTAACAGCATCTATTTCTCTTGTAAAACTTTCTGGGTGTGCTGGTATTTCTGCACATCTGTAGATGTTCTGCATCTAGCAAGCATGAGTTTACAAGGTCCCCATGTTGTGTGAGATTTGGGACGGTAGAAAATCTGCTGCAAGAATGAGACTTGTATTGAAGAAATTAAATGTAAGCACCTGCTCGCTGAAATTGTATTGTACTTGAGCTGAACATTTCTAACACTGATGAAAATTAATTTCAGTTTTATGCAAGGCATTTACATATGAACAAGCTTTAATGAGATACAAGCAGCTGTCAGTTGCTGACTTCATAAACAAATCAACACCTAATGACTGAATGAGAGCTTTAGGATAATTGGGTAAATGTAATTATGGTAACTCAGAAGGTAGCAAATATAATTTTATCAGCCACAAATTTGCATTAGATCATTAAGGCTTTTAATATCAGGAGGGAAGGCAATGATTTTATTTTAACTCACATATTGGAAAAATTTTATAACAGAACATCATTTCACTTGCAGTACTTCTGGGACATGATTTCCTTGTGCTTATGTAAAATGTCACACAACAACAATGACTTTTGTTTGACATCAACCTGACTTAGATATAATGTCATTAGAAAGCCAGATCGCCTTCCAATAGCATTAAAAAAAAAAAATGGAGAAACTATGAGGAACTAGGGAAATTTATTTTGCTTGTAAGAAATGCTTTCATAGCTTCTCAGTGCTCCACTTCCCTTTTCAATAGGTGTCCAAATGGTGACTGTCCAGAAAACCAGTGTTTTATCACTGAGAATGCAGCTGACGCTCATCTCCTTATTCTCTTTTCTTAATTAACATGGCTTTTTAAAATGGTTGATTACCATTTTTAATAGCATAATCCTCTTAAGCTGTTGTTACCTTGAGGTGCAGAGCAGCCTTGGAAAGCTTTCAAAAACAGTGAGCAGGAGTGGTTTTTCAGCAGCATTGCTTTTGCAATTGTCAATTCAGCCTAACACGCATTATCCCTCACCCGGGGAGGAATCTGAATCCATAGAGTTTTCCCTGCCCACAGCGGCGTGACAGTGGCTTTGCTTCCTGCAGGACCCCTGGGTGGGAAGGCGAGGGCAGCCCCTCGTCCCTTGCAGCTTGGGGCCACAGGATTCCCGTGGTGGCAGAGCTGTCCCCAGGGGAGAGCTGTCTATCCGCAGATAAAAATACCTCCTCCCCGCTGGGATGTGGCTCGCTGGGGACTGTCCCCAGCCTCCAGCTCCTGCACACACCTCCATCTGGGCCACATGTTCATCTCCAGGCAGTAATGAGCCTCCTCCGTTTCTCCCCTCCCTTCAAATAAAAGAAACAAACCTCCTGCAATCACTGCATTCGTCTGGGGCAACTTCTAAGTAACAAGTGGAGCTGAGTGCACCCTTAGCTTGACGTGCAGCCAACATCTGGAATGTGAGGAGGCAGATGGAGCTCTGCACCTGGCAGGGTGTCACTCCCCTGCAGTAGGAATGGGATGATGAGACTCCCCAGGGAAACATTCTGGTCAGGTGAAACCCACATGATCCCCAGCAAGGACTGTCAGCTCTGGTGTCAGCTCTGTGCCTCACCGTGCACGCCCAGCCCTGGGAACAGCCCCAAAGAGGAGCTGCACAGGAATCTTCTCAGCTGGGGCTGCAGGTGTTGTGCTCCCCTGGGCACCTCATTGCACAGGGCTGGGCTCTCCCCACTGTTTGTGTAGGTCAGGTGTGAGCCTTGTGCCCCAGAACCAGCCCTGATGCACCTGCACAGCCACCCGTCAGGGTCCTTTGCACCTGTCAGCAGCCAGCGAGCAGCCGAGGCAGCGCCGTCGATGCCACACCAAGCTCTTTTTAGGGGGCACCACCACATGTTGGGCACCATGAGACTGTGGCACGGTGAAATTGCCTCTGTATCACTGTAAATCTCCCCGAATTTGCTGTAAATACCTGTGGGCTGCAGGGTCTTACGCCCCACCTCCACCCATACTCCATCTCTGATGAAAAATAGAGATGCCCGAACACAATGCTCTCTCTCCTGTTACCTGGGAAAATAACATGACACAATTTTACTGTGCGGGGAGTTTGTAGGGGGTGTGTTTGCCTGCTCTAACACCAGTCTTTGGTTTCAGTATTGTTATTTTCCTCAGCACACACTAGAGTTAACACCAGTCATTAATGCTCTTTCCAGAGCCTACAGCCTCTGTGAGGGCTCTCTGTGGTGCCGTTGATGTGAACATGAACCTCAGCACCAAAGTGATGTGCTGACTTCAGAGCACTCCAAAAATAAACAGTAAATAATTGCGGTCAATATTGACTGCCCATTGTGCCTACACAAGCTTAGGAAGTCCTTCGTGTGCTGATTACTGGCATTGTACACTTTTAATGGATAATTCATAGCTCTTGTAATGTAACCCATCAATACATTATATCCTGAGGGAGTATTTAATCAGCAGATTTGCCCCTGCAGATTAACTCTGAGTGCCGTAAAAATGCTTACAGTATTGGCAATATCAAACAGATACTTAAAACAGGCAACAAGGGTAATTTCAATTAAAAATCAAGCCCTTGGGCAGCTTCACTTGTTTTTTAAAGAAATTCTAAACTGGTATCTTAAAAATCTATCCACACATGTACCAAACTTCTCACACGTGCCAGAGTGGCTAATTGCTCTGCCACTCTGTCCATTCCAGCAGCACAGGCCTGCTCTATTTGTTTTTTCACTTCCATACGTGTGAGCAGGTGGCTCAGCCACCTTTACAATATTCGTTTTAATAAGTCTTATTCTACATAAATTATTGGGGGTGGGGAAAGGGCTTTGTATCTTGAAGTAGAGTAACAGCATTATATCCTGTGCCATCATGAAGTAACCATATGGCTCAGAAAGAAGCTAGAAAAGAAGCTTCTAATAGGAACTGCCTGCATCTCGTCCCCAGCTCCCCCAACCAGCCCTTGGTCAGACACAGCCCTGTCCCATTTTAAAACTGGATTTTTAATTCTCCTCCGTCAACCTTGCTTTCCCTGTCCTACCCGTCCACAACAATGCAATCCAGCCTCAGTGCCCACATTGCCACCACCACCCCTTTTTACCCAGACCCATCATGCAGCCAGCACAGCCCCTTTTGCTCCATCATGATGAACAATTTCCCATCTTTGTTTCACTTCAGATACAATGTATTTTACTTATTCTGACACAAGCATAGAGTGGAGAGTCCCTGTGTCCCCCGTTTGGGAGTGGCCACCAGCCAATGTCTGTAACCTGTTGGATGTGCACAGTTTGGCGGGGCAGCTTGAAAAGGCTTGATGGTGACAAAAATTGCCTTTCTCGTGGTTCTCTTTCTTCTCCAGTCTTGGTTTTTGAGGGTGGTGGCTGTCAGGCTGGGTTTGGCTAGCAGGAGTCACTCCCATGGAAAATGTCAATGTTGCATTGGACAATCTCCTAAAGGGCCAACAGTAAGCATTTTTTAATGGATAATGCTAGCCGACTTCACAATTGTATAGAAAAACAAGCTGTTGAAGATAAAACTGTTTTGAAAGGAGAAGCTAAAGCAAGTTCTCGTGCATGAAGAATATTACAAATATACAGACCTTAGTTAGGCAAGAAATTTAATTTGGTGATTCCCCCACCACAGACCTTGGGTGTTACAGATTTTGGGTTGTTGGCCAAGAGCAAGTTATTTGCAGTGAGGAAAAAAATAGGTGCTATGAAGAAGGATCTTTGTCAAAAACTTGTGATCTCAATGTCATCAGTGATATGTGAGCAAAATCTAGTTTAGAATAATCTTGACAAAAGGAAATTTTTATATCCAAGAAAAAACAGTCAACTGTTGTTGAATGGAAACAGTTGGTATTCACTTACACTCAATAACTTTAATATTTTTTAAATAATAAGTATCAGGAGAAACCTGTTTAGGCATTTTACGACCTGTTAACTGTGACCAAAAATATAAAAAACAAAGTCATGCCCTAGATCCTAATTTGCAAAAATCTGTCTTTGGTTGTGCCAGCCTTTGCAGCCTGGGCTGTGATTGGGATACCAACTTTATATTTTTTAGTTGCATTTTACCTCTTTTCCTGCTGTTCTGTAAAGAATCGAAAACTGATGCATTGTTATGGTTTTAAGGTCCAGTGCCACACGTTTCCGCTGGAGTCAGTGCTACTACACAGCCCAGGATGAGTGGGCCTTGGACAACATCTACATCGGCCAGCAGTGTCCCAACATGTGCCGCGGGCACGGCTGGTGCGACCACGGTGTTTGCAGGTATGAAGCATTTGTCAGTCCCTCTTGACAGTGGTCTCCTGATACTTCAGGTACCCTACTAATTTCCATACTTTCATTTTCTTGGCTGTTGTTGTTATTTTTGGATTAAACATTAAAAAAATAAAAGCACTATGAGGGGTTGCCCATTCAAGCAGCATTAGCAGCCAGTTGCTCCACACCAGTCTGTCCAAGAACCTGTACCCTTGGCAGATCCAAGCACTGGAAGAGCTTTCAGTGGCACAGAGCTGCTCTGCTGCAGGTGTCCTGGTGGCCCCTCCAGCCCTTTGCACAAGAGCCCCAGCTCAGGGCCAGAGCTGCTTCGCTGGGTCAGAAGGATGCCAGGGACCAGCTCAGCACTGCTTGGCAGCCGCTGTCAGAATGGGTGCTATACCAAGGACACAGACTGCTCCTCCCTGCCAGCTTCAAACTTTCTGGACACCACAAGAGGTTTTTTTTAGAAAAAAAGATACAGGGTTTTCCTATTTTCCAGTTATTCTGGTTTGTTTCCACAATACAAAACTACAATCCCAGAATGATTTGTTACTTCACATCAAATTTTATAAGGTCAGTGCACTACCTTAACTAATTGTCAGTGTCAAATAAAGTCCTTAAAACTTGTTACGTTTATGCTTCCTTCCAGGTGTGATTCAGGATTTCAGGGTACTGAATGTCAGCCTGAAAATCCCCTTTCTTCAACCATCATGTCTGATTTTGAGAACTCAGATACCCTGAAGACGGAGTGGCAGGAAATTATTGGGGGAGAGATCGTCAAGCCTGAGGAGGGCTGTGGGGTCATCTCATCTGGCTCCTCACTCTACTTCAACAAGGTACTAAAGAGAGCTAGGAAACTGATAAAGGCACATACTGTAGGTTTCTGTGGAGCATAATGTGGCTGTATGGCAAAGAAAAGGGAGGTGGCAGAAAGCTGCATGCAATATTAGAAGTGCGTTAAACAGCACAACTGTGCTCTGCAGGTAAAGAACAAAGCAATCAAAAGAGATAGGGAAAGACACGTGCACTATGTATTCAAGAAATAGCAGCTGTAGTGAAAGGTATAAATTGCTGGTGTGTGGGGAAGTGTGTATATTCACAACCTCTTACCTGTACATTTTCCTTTTTAAGACTCAGGTCTCAGTATCCAGCAGCTCCCATTTGTTTCTTCTGTACTGTCCAGGGTAAGAGATGGGGAAAGATTGGCTTTCCAGGGGACGAGCGGCTTAATTTGAGGTCACAGGAACAAAACTGTTGAAAAAAAACATCTTTTCAGGCTTTTAGAAAATGGTTAACCTGAAGGAAAATATTCTTTTTTATAACTTGGATACTTTGCAGACTAAAAACAATAGAACAGGAAAGAGATATAGGGAATTCTGCTAATTAGTAGCAATTATAGCTAAAATAAAAAGAGATCTTTATGACGAGATGTAATATTATGCTTTGTAATCACAGATTTATTTTTGTATTGTTGCTCCTCAGGTCTAGTACTAAGGTTTGTTTTGTTCTTAATCGAAAGGAAGAGTATAAATGCAGCTATGTGCTTCTCTTTTAAAGGTTTGACCAAACTGCCACTGTTGTCATGAGAGCCAGATTAGGCCCAGAAGAATAACCCAATATGCAACGCTGTGTAATTGTGTGTTGTTTACCTCATTACAAAAATCTAACCCATGAAATAATTTTCAGCACTCCTACATAGTCTCACATCCAGCTCCCCTGGAAATAAAGCTCTGCACTGAAAATTTCATAATAGACCAATCAGTATAACTAGCTAATTGTGATAATTGGATTTTTTTATATAATTGTCTTTCCTGTTAGAAGTTTTTCCTTCTGGCTCAGTAGCTTATGCCAAGTTTCTCAGAAGTAGTTTGCTAAATTAGAATTAACCTGCTATGATCTTTCTTCTGATTCCTGCTAAGGAGGAGTGAAAAACTCATTTAGAAATTCTTGGCTTCTTTCTATTGATCTCTAAGGGTTAGGTTATCACTCATTTCTTGAGTAGTAGCAGTCTGTGTGCCGTCAACAGAAGGTGGTTTATTTAATTTCTGTTTAGATCTTTCTCAAGGCATCTAGGGGCCATACTGGTAGATAATAAAAAATTATTTTTATAGTTGCCAAACAGTTCTGTATTGTTTTGGGGAGCTCATATTCATGTTTCGTTTCATTTGCTCAAACAGCCACGTTTTATTTGAATGTCTAATGTTTGCTGCCATAATCAATTACTGCTGCCAGAATTAATGTTGGCTTTGTTCTGACAACCCTCTATCTTTTGTTTTACAACTCATTTTAATCAATTGTAGGTGTGTTCACAATTCAGCGTTCTTTCAATTAGCCCCTGCAATTCCCCCTGTCACTCATGCCCTCTCTCAATTAACCTGGTTCTGTGATTACCCGTTTGGCAGGCAGAGCTGCTGTGGGGTGTCGATATAGAAAACCCACCTGCAATAGTTTTAGAGCCAGAGCTTGGCCCACTGCAGGTCAGTATGCTGGGTGCCCCCAGCCAGCCAGGACACACCTGCCCATGGTACAGCAAGGTTGTTTAAATCCTTATTACCCATTACTGGCTTGATTTGTTGGTGATAAGTTCAAATTCCAGTGGGTCTCCAAATGAAGCTGTGAAAGCAAATTACCCAGAGATTATTAGTGTCACCTTGGCCAGCATTAGCCACGTGGGGCTGCACCAGGAAGCTCAGGGCTGCAGCCAAGGCTGAGCTTGTCTCGCTCTCATGGCACCATCCAGGAGGGAATTCCCCATCTCAGCCGGGCATAAACAACCAAATAAACCAAAACAACAGGCACAATTTCCGAATAAATCAGAATGACTGTATTCTGTATGAGCTTTTTAAGAGTCAAAGGATTCTTTGCAGGTTTTACTGCCTTGTCATCAGTGGTACAAGCCAACAAAGCTTCAGACCTTCATGTATTCAGCTTCCAGAAGTCAGTCTCACAGTGAGGTGGCCTATTTGGTAGGGTCTACAAATGAGCTCAGGACCCAGGCTGTTATACATACCAGCAAAGCAAAATGTTCTGAGAAAGAAAGCAGTAGACATTTATCTGTGCTGGGTTTACCCCCAGCTGTGTAGAAAGAAGAAAGAGGTGATGAACGGAATGGGATTTAAATTTATCTGTCACCTTATTGAAAAACACATGATATTTTAAATCTCAGCTCCTAAATCTTGTTACTTGTGTCCAGCTAGATGACGTCACTTGCTTATCTCAAGTTTGTTTGAAAATTTGTCATAAAGATCATAAATGTACAAGTGAGAGAGGAAAACATAAACATTATTTAAAACATAGGTGTCATAACTTAGGCCTAGTTTTCCTTTTTTATACCTTTTTATGCTTGGAGATAGATAGAAACACACGGTTTTTTAAGGGAAATTTAAGGGAATTAGAAACAGTAGGCATGATGACAGTCCTGCTCCATTTTGGGGGGTGGTGCCAGGTTGCAGCTACTTTATTAAATGCAGAAATATGATCCCTGCATCCTCTCTCCAGCTGTACACAAATGGCTTTGCCCTACTTATAAAAGCTTGTGGCAGCATGACGCTGTGCTGGGGCAGGGTTTTGCCAGATGCAGGGCATGCAGGTCACCTCTCTGGGGACACTGCTCTCGTACTGTGTCCTGCCTTGTCACAGGCAGCTTCATATCCCATATCAGCATCTTGTAGCTTTGTTGATGTGCAAGTCCACAAGTTCAGCCTCAAGCACCAGGGCACAAAGGGAAGAGGGGTATGCGATAATTTCAGTTACAATAAAAGGCTGTTAAACCTTAAAGCTTTTTTTTAGATGAATATGCTCTGTCTTCTGAATATGCACAGAGGAACCACGTTGACCCGCTAAATTCAAAAACATACTTGGAAAAGCTGTTCACTAAATTTTACAAGGCTATTTGTTTCTCTCAGCTATGCTTAGGTAAACTTGCAACCAAATCCACAGGTTTTAGTTGAGAGACTCCTGATTTACAACGCTTACTAGGAAAAGAATATAGTTTTGTGTAGGAACTAATCTTATTCAGCTGAAGCACGAAGAGAAAATGCCACTCCCTGGTTCTTGTGTAAGAGTTGGGCTTCGAGCAAGGTATTATAGGAGCTGATTTCAGGTGATTGGGTAACCTTGTACAGTGCAAGATCTGACCAGGGAAATAAGACTAGAGAAATGGCCTTCTACTGCTCTATGCATTATCAATAGAAAGCTGAATACTTAAAAATTTAGCCTGGTTGATTCAGGATATCCAGCACCTGCTCTTTGTCTTCTGACGGCACTTGGGACCATGGGGAATGAGATGAAATTCTTGTGTGGAAATTGTGTTGTGAAGTTGCATTGTGTGTTGAAATCCAATAATAAAGGTCTTGGGGGATCAAATCAGGGTGACATAAAGGATGGCCAAGCAGAATAATTAGAAGACAAAAAAAGCCAAGCCAAGTTGATATGTAAGTCAATGTCCTCCATGTTGTGTAATTTTGTGTGTAATATTAATCTGTGATGGACTTTAAATATGCCTATTCATCATGAGAGTGTCATAATTAAAATTGTTATTGTCCCTCTGTTCCTTGTATTGTAGGCTGGAAAAAGACAGTTGGTAAGCTGGGATTTGGACACAACATGGGTGGATTTTGTACAGTTTTACATCCAGATTGGAGGAGAGACTTCTTCATGCAATAAACCCGACAGCAGAGAAGAAGGTGTGCTGCTGCAGTACAGCAATAATGGTGGGATCAACTGGCAGCTACTAGCAGAAATGTATTTCTCTGACTTCAGCAAACCCAGGTATAATTTTGATCTAAATTAATTAATCCATATGGCATCAGCTTTTAAAAAAATGTATTTCTCATCTTATGAAAACATGAATAATAATTTAAAGTTATAATGCTTAGAAGTCATCATTCTATAGAAACTTTTTCTGGCTGGCACAGTAAATTCCCGTCACTAGGAATGAAAAATGTAATGAAAGTGGGCCTTAAAATCTGAAGTAAAATATAAAATTTTCTATCACTTACCTCCTGTGTGAAATATGACTAAAATGCTAATATCTGCAAAACATTAGCAAGCAAATGCAGAACTTGCCCAAAAGAGGTGTAGAAATCCTCCATTTCCTCTGGCTCTGGTTTCAGATCTAATGAACATGTATTAATGTCATATGAAGCAAAAGCTCCTTTAAATAAATATTTAAGGAGGAATATAAATCATGTTCAGTTGCTCAGATTTGCTGTCAGATACCTTGTCAGTGAAAATTTAAATTGTATTTGTCTGCATAGGTGTTAACATGATTTCTATTACCTGTAGTCCATGTCTTTCAATATACAAAAATTTTATCTTCTCATCTTGTCATTTTGCATTGCAATGAACAATGCTTTCAGAAGGACTTCTGTAGCTTGGTAGACTGTTCTTTTCTAGAGGTGATCTAGGCACCTGGAAGTATAAAACTCTAGAATTTAGAATAGAATAGAATAGAATAGAATAGAATAGAATAGAATAGAATAGAATAGAATAGAATAGACTATTTCAGGTAGAAGGAACCTACAGCTGTGCTCAGCATTACTCCATC
The DNA here is from genome assembly GCA_013397755.1 of Cnemophilus loriae. NCBI lineage: Eukaryota > Metazoa > Chordata > Aves > Passeriformes > Corvidae > Cnemophilus > Cnemophilus loriae. The sequence goes on along the minus strand of VZTF01002612.1, from coordinate 4,272,398 downwards.
CTAGGTGCAGAATCAACATTTCCACTTGTTAAATTTTATCCCATCAATCAATCCCAATGCTCCAATCTGTCAAGATTCCTCTGCAAGGCCTCTTGACCCTCAAGAAAGTCAATAGCACCTCCCAGTTTGTATCATCAGCAAAAGAGTGCGTTCAACTCCCACATCCATATTATTGATAAATACCTTGAACAGGACTGCTCTAGGATTGAACCTGAGGAGCACTGCTGGTGACCAGTCACCAGGCAGATGTGGCCCCATTCACTACAACCCTTTGAATTCTGCCCTTCAGCCAGGCCTTCACCCAGCACGTTGTGAACCCTCTCATCCCACAGGTGGACAACTTGTCCGTAAAGATGCTGCGAGGTACAGTAACAAAAGCCTTACTAAAATCCAGACAAGCTACAGCTACCCCCTTCCCCTCATCTGCTAGGTGAGTGCTTTAGTCTCTACTTGGTCAAAATTACAGGACACACCCAACAAAGAAGCTGAATACTGAAAGCTTCAATACTGGACTATCCAATACATTTTAGACAAAACATTTGCCTTTCTGAGCAATGAAGAGTGATGGTCCTTACTGAATATAGCTATGCAGATTTATTTTTCTCTTGTTTCAAATGTGGTCCAGATCTTATTTTCCAATTCCTTATTCTCCAACAATAAATCTAGGAATTCTCTGGAAAAGAATTGGAAAATAATTCCTTCTCCTCTCTATGCCTAACTGGCAAGTGAAGCAGAGTGCATGGTACAAAAAACCATGTGATATAAAGAAAGAGTGCCAAAAGGATTGTATGTATAAATGCATATATGTAAGGTGTCTGAAATAGGACTGGGCACATAACCAATTCTTGTACTTTTTGACATAAGTATGATTAGGCTTGAAGCTTGAACTTTTATTTAACATAATTTGTGTAAGGTGTTTTTAAAGTTGAACATAACGCAAACTGAGGAGACCTGAAGTTCTTCTACAAAGATCTGTATAGGAGGCTTGAAATATTTTTACCCAAAGAAAACTGCTACATAATCTATTGCATTGTAACAGAAAGATACTTTTGTCTACAAATAGGACCAATCAGCAGAAGAGAATGAGAAATTAATTTTGCTAGCATATGTCACTATACTTCCTGGCATCAGAAAAACATTAAGACTTGCTGAACATGGATCAGCTGAACAGTTTAATTCAAAGCTGGAGAGCTCAAATCAGTTCCTTATTGTGTTTGGCAGTATAGCAATAGAGCATAAAAAATAGACATTGTCTTAAAGAGTTTACATTCTCCACAGACAAGGACGAAGAAGTCTTCTTGATATGCAGTGTATGAATAGGTATCTAGATATATGGAAAAGTAGAATAATAGAATCATAGAATCATTAAGGTTGGAAAAGACCTCCAAGATCATGAAATCCAACCTTTGACCCAACATCACCATATCAACTAAATTACAGCACTAAGTGCCATATCCAGTTGTTTTTTGAACACTTCCAGGGATAGTGACTCCTCCAGCTCCCTGGGCAGCCCAGGGAGCCCCAACGCCTGACCGCCCTTTCAGTGAAGAAATTCTGCCTGTTGTCCAACCTGAACCTCCCCTGGCAGAGTTTGAGGAAATGTACTCATGGCACTGATTGCCTGGGAGAAGAGGCCAATCCCCATATTACTACAACCTCCTTTCAGGTAGTTGTAGAGAGCAATAAGGTCTCAGCTGAGCCTCCTTTTCTCCAGACTAAACAACCCCAATTTCCTCAGCTCTACCTCATACAAATTACTCTCTTAGACCCTTCCCCAGATCCGTTACCCTTCTCTGGACACGCAAATTACCAAGGACTTGTACACGTAAGATAGACTCTGGATTTCCTGCCTCTTTTCTCTGTTGAGTGATACATTTCTCTACAAACTGTGTTGTCTGAAGTTCTGCTCGATTTCTGTTCCTCAGGTTTGTCTATCTGGAGCTGCCAGCTGCAGCCAAGACCCCTTGCACCAGGTTTCGCTGGTGGCAGCCAGTGTTCTCAGGGGAAGGGTACGATCAGTGGGCCATCGACGACATCATCATTTTGTCAGAGAAGCAGAAGCACATCATTCCTGTTGTTAATCCCACCTTACCACAGGTAATAAGCAAGAGCAGGCTGTGGACATCCCCACAGAACAGGAACTATCCTGTTAGGATACTTTTTAAAATATAATTTTCTTTGAAAGTACTGTGTCCATTTAAAGAGACAGCTGTTGTGTTTGCAGCTGCATCTCTGTGTGGGAATAACCTGGGTTTTTTCACACAATCATCAGGCTCCTAAGCTTTGTGACAGCGGATGTAATGAAGTATCTCTGCAAAAATTCAAGACCAAAGTTTTGGAAATTAAAATTTTTTGAAAACTACAGAAAACAAAAATTGTAAAATTTGAAAGTTCATCATTTTGGGAATTATTCTGAAGTCACACTGCAAGGTGGTAATACCTCTGGCTTTCCTTTTCATTTCTAACAGAACTTTTATGAAAAACCAGCATTTGATTACCCCATGAACCAGATGAGTGTATGGTTAATGCTGGCCAATGAAGGGATGACCAAAAATGAAAGTTTCTGCTCTGCCACCCCCTCTGCCATGCTCTTCGGTAAATCAGATGGAGACCGGTTTGCAGTGACTCGTGATTTAACTCTGAAGCCTGGATATGTCCTGCAGTTCAAGGTATTCCTTAAACATAAACCTGTGCAAGAATATCAGTAAAACTGCCCTTAGCCAATACTTCCAAGATGCCACTGGGGCCACAGTTCAAACGAAGGTGATAAATTAGACCATTGTGTAAAAAGATGTGAAGAGCAGCCGTATGAACTCATACAGCACAAAATGCCATCCTGTTTTCTAGAATAGCCAAAACTTTGGTGCAGGAAAGCATTTTTACCCCTCTGGAGAAGTTTTAAAGCTTTTTATTCTTCAGCACATTTCAGAAGTGGGTTGAAGTGACTATCATTATATTCAAGTCAGTACTAGGAAGTGCTACTGCACTGTCAAGCGAAAAAGGGTTTATCCCGTCTGGGGCTCTGTGAGTACAAAAGCTCCAACGTGGTTGGGTACATTTTTTGTATTTTAAACTATTTAAGGACTTACAAGCTGCTCTGTACTCCAGTGTGGGTTTTTCATATAATTTACTTTTATTGTGTCAATGACTATAGGCTCCAATTAGCATTTTCTTCTTTAAAGAGCTTACAAAAATTTCAGTGGCCTGACAATACATCAGACTATGGGCTCCAAAGAAAGTGTATTTGCTTTGACAAGCTCTTGTTTCTGAACCCTAATCAAAATTTTATTGAGTTTATAATGAAATCCCATTGGTGAATTCTGGAAGTTGGTTGCAATGCAATTTTAATGAGCTCCCCACAAATACATGGTCCTTACATAATTGGTAGATACAGACACTGAATAATTTACAAGTGGAATTATTAAAGAGATCAGATGTTTACAGGCAGCTTTTCAAATATAATTCCCGCAGTTCTATAAATAGGAAAGTTCGTTAGAAATACTGGGATTTGTAAAATAATCTAATTTCAACTCAAAGATATGCTAATAAAATGCTATACAAACTGGAAGATTTCAGTACCATTTCCTTGTGAGTATTGCTTGTAGTTTTATACTTTAAACTGTCTAAAACCCAAGGATATCTCAATATATAAATACCATTTAGCCTGGAAAAGATGCTAGTTTCCTCTTCACCACCTTCCTGTACTTCAGTGACTAAGTCTCCATTCTCTAGGTTTGATGATCAACAGCAATTAAAAAATTGTCTAGGTTAAAAAAATCAGTACTTAAAAATGTTTCATGCACCTTCCATCACTGAAGCACTTGACAATGTAACATAACTATACAAAACATAGGAATGTGTCACAGAACAGTGAGTTCTTCTTTATAAAGTTTATTGTTTAAGGACTGAATTTATACTTTTTTGGAAAGCTTTTCAGCCTGCACATAAATGTGTTAGTCCTATTTGCATGCTTCCGTGAGTGTGTGAAATTTCCATTTTAAATAACAGACTGGAATAATTTTGCATTGATAAGCTCAAAGACAGTAATTTGTCAGAATGATTTCATTTTACATGAATGATTTTGTTTTACATTTTACATTCTACAGCTCAAGTAGAATTTCTGCAGTAAAATAATGAAAAGTAATATTTTTCTGATAGCTTGAAAAATGAAACTGAAACTTCAAATCAGCAGTTGATTTTGGTCTCAGTTGCATTCTCATTTCACATTTTAAGATGCATTTTTCTACTTAATTCAATTTTGCTCTATTCTGGGGACCCAAACAGCAATGCCAACTTCCAGACACGATTCCTGCAAGGCCAGTGACAAGGCTGTGGTTAGGGCTAACCCGGGAGTCAGGCTGATCCTCTGGGCACACTAGGCTGCAGATGGGATGGATCTTGGAGGATACAGCTCTTTCCACTCCTGGACATGCAGGTGCCTGCACAGAGTTTGCTGTTTGGGGCTTACTATGCACAGGGACTCTTGGAAAGTTCTTTGCACCTTTTTGTCTGCTGAACTCAGCAACTTTAATGAAGGAATAGAGGGAATTTTTACTGAGAAGTGTCATATAAATGTAGGAAACAGACTCCAAGCATCAGTCACTGTCTGCCAGCAGGGTTCAGAGCAAGTGCTCAGAACAGTAAGCCTCCCAAACCAGAAAGTCAAAGGTGGTTTGCAGCCAATAAATACTAATAACAGTGTGGGTTTCTTCATATCATTTCTGACTCTCTGCTTTTTTGCAGCTGAATATTGGTTGCACCAACCAGTACAGCAGCTCTGCCCCCGTTCTGCTCCAGTACTCACACGATGCTGGGCTCTTCTGGTCGCTGGTGAAGGAGGGCTGCTACCCTGCGTCCCCGGGAGTGAAGGGCTGCGAGGGGAGCTCCCGGGAGCTCAGCGAGCCCTCCGTGTACCACACAGGAGACTTTGAGGACTGGACAAGAATTACTATTGTTATCCCCAGGTCACTTGCAGCCAGGTACTGTGCACTGTAAACCGGTGATGCCAGTGGGACCCGTAGATTAGCTGAAGTAGCTGCTTCTAGAATGGTGCATTAGGAAAAAGCTGCAAAGCTGTGAACAAAAGCAGTGTTAAAATACAGCAGATCTGGGAAAAATATACTGTGCTGCCCAAAGCAGTGAGAAGTTTCAATTTTAAAGGTGTCAGATTGGTCTATAATAAATAATTAAATTCCAAAGCAGCAAGCAGCCTAGCACATTTTAATTTGATATCTGTCCCTTCACTGTCTTTATCCATGTCAGCTAGGTCAGAGGCACCAGCAAGAGAGTAATAAGTCACATGAATTAAATAAGCCATTTGAACAGGGTTAATTTTAGTTACTACTGGGCAAAGAAACCTTAGCAAGGTATTTGAGCTGATGCATAATGTGCTGTGTCACTGAAGGCAGCCAGGACAGCCAGCAGCAAAGGAGGGAAGAATGGTAGCTGTGCCCATCTGCAAGCACAGCCTCATCATCAGATTAATACAAGTGAGAAAACATCAGATGGTGGAAGACACAAATAAGCCTTGAAATCAGGAGGCTTTTCTCAATCTTATCTGAATTTGGCTGAAGTTTCTCACTGCCCTTACTCTGTCTTACTCCATCAGTAAAACACCCTGATCTGATTTGTTGGATGCACCAAGCTCTGCCAGCACCACCACCCCACCAGACCCCTGGGCATGCCTCCCTAGCTCTTGCCCCCAGGCAGCTTCTCTAGTGCTGCCTCTGGGTTTCTGACCCATCCTCCTGCCACAGGCCTCTCATCCTCAAGCCTCTCTGAGTGTGTGGTATATTTTGTAGCAGGGGAGCCAGTGCCTCTGCCTCAAGGACTTGAAATAGCAGCATGTACCATAACAAGTTTGTCTTTTCTTCAGTAATTAGCCAATAAAAGCAGGTGCCAAATTGCACAGATCTGACACCAGCTGATTTGATTTACCCAAAACAAGCAGGGCAGAATCAATAGCAGCAATCTGTTTGGCATTATGTTCAGTAATGTGATCAGGAATAAGGAGCTCATGCTAATACATTAAAAATGTAAGTATTGTGACAGCAATGAGTGTCTTGGCATGTTGAGAACTGAGTTTGTTATGGGTCACTTAGGAAATCATGGTTCATGGGTTAACTAGAGAGCATCCCATTTCATTATTTGATACAGAGCATGAGCACGATTATCACCTACCTACGAAATCCCAGTGCACAGCAAAAAAGAAAAAGCAATAGGTTTATTACATTTTAGGCAGAATAGCAAGGAGGATCTTAGTTAATCCATTATAGGGGCAATGAGATTTTTAATCTGTTCCCCTCTCTGGAGCTCCTGTAAAATTATTTAGCTAAAAGTTAAAGACTAGAAATTTATAACCAAAATATTTTTTCTGCAACAAGTTTCCTATGCAGCGCATCAGAGTTGCGGGCATAGTAGGAGCTTCAGAGAAAGTTTATTAAAGAAGCCTTCCCACTGAGTCATGAGGTCAAGAAAGGACCCCCCTGCTTTCTAAACTCCTTCTCACAGAGAGGAGTCTGGGTGCGGCTGAATCCAATCTTAGCCCCAGACTTTGTCAGTGGTTTATGTCTAAAGGATTATACAGGTGTAACTGAACCTTTACACAACTTTGTTCTGCAGGATTAAGGATGGCAAACCAGATATATTTATATAAATATATTTATTTATGATTCATTTTGATAAAATTAGATAAGAAGATCTTAATCAGAATTATTTATTACGCTGTATTGGAGCTATAACAACTACTATAATATAGTGCACTGTGAAGCAACATTGAAACAACTGTATTAAAGCTAGCAAAAATAATTATTAAGTAGAGAGTGATGTTACCCATACAATGACCGTGGGCAAATTTCTTGCTCAGCCTCAAGGATTAATCTTTAGGGCCATCCCCACCCAATGGAGGAATCTGCAGCCACTCCAAGAAAGGCTGTGTCAGAAGACCTTGCCATTAAAATTTGGGCTTTTAGAGTATGAACTGATGGACTGTCAGTCATATGTCTCTGAGCCAGCTGTGTCAGCTCAGCAGCCTTAGAGAAGTTATTAGTGATATCACTTGTTTGTTCCTTCATCCGTGTTTTACCAGATTTACCACATCTCCGTCTCACTATCAGGATGTTCAACTTTGGGATTGATGAGTCAGACTGTTGGTTTGCCATTCTATTTAGAAAGTGGCTTTTTTTCTTGTATCCAAATAACTCAAAAGTGTAGAATCCCATGATAAACTCTGTATTGCTGCCATTACTGAGTTCCTTTCAAAAGCACCGTAAGAAATGAAGTTTTGGGATTTTGATATGTAATTAGCAGTTCAGGTTGGACTGAGTAGTAAAAAGCATCCTCAAAGTCACATCTAATCATTCACTGTTGTTGATAAAACCATGTGTTTTTTCTTTGCCTCACACTGATGGATATGGGCCAGAGGAAGTGAAAATGCAGCCAAAAAGTCTGGAAGAAATATCCTTAAGCAATGTTACACAAAATGTAGGATGACAGAAATCCAGGCATCCTATTTGCAAATGGCTGATTTAGGAAAAGGTGCTTTTAATCTTAAGCAAGGAGCAGTAGCTATTGAAGCTGGGAGCAGTAATATGGTTGTTTTCTCTCTGCAGTAAGACGCGATTCCGCTGGATCCAGGAGAGCAGCTCCCACAAGAGCGTGCCTCCTTTCGGCTTGGATGGCGTCTACATCTCCGAGCCTTGCCCCAGCTACTGCAGCGGCCACGGGGACTGCGTCTCGGGGGTCTGCTTCTGTGACCTGGGCTACACGGGTAAGACAACCCTCGTCAGGTGGGATTACAGGAAGCACTGGCTGAGTTAAAGCAGTAAATCAGCGTCTTGTTTTTCCTCTCCGATATTCCGGAAGAATATATGATGACATATATTGCATGGGCTGCCAACAGGAATCTTTCTTGTTTTGTTAAATAAAATTCAGCACAGGCAAAGCAGAGCAGCTGAAGGCAGCGGACAGCGTTGATGTTCCTGGCAAACGCAATCTTTGAACATCACCATCTGTATGAATGGGAAGGGACTAGCAATAAAAGAGAAAACAAAATAAAATATTATAAACTGAAAAGTCTGCTTAAAAGCCTTTGGATCATCTTCAAAAGAATCGTTGCCATTTTTGAGTCCCCTGGCCATCAGATGGCATGGGACCAGGAGGGAACATATGTTCTGACAGGCCCTTCTGTGGAAAATTCTGCTCACTTGTGGTTTCAGGGGCTTTTATGCTGAAATAGAAAAAAAAACCCAAAATGCAAACCCTGTGGAATAAAAATGATTGACACAACCAGTTGCACACTGCACTCTTTTCAACCCTCAACCAACAAAGCAATAAGCTAACATCTTTTGTTCGATTTGTTTAAAATTAAATGGAAGGATAATGTTTTTCTGTTTGCAAAAAATGCCTTATCAACATAAAGCTTGGCTATTTTTCATCTAGTGAAATAAGCCATCTTAGAGTTTAGAGGAAGAGGGCTTATTCTTCCTACAGAAATTTGTAAAGTGGGTTTAAAAAGGCACAGTCCAGTCATCAGGGCATTTACTTAGAAAAGCCTGGTGCTTTGTCACATATAGATGCAACAGAACCATGTGCCGGTGTACTGTATCTGACCCTTACTCTGTCCAACACAGAGTTTCACCAAAGTATCTCCCTCTTTTTTCTTTTTCTTGAAGCATCACATGGAACCTGTGTGTCTAACGTGCCTAATCACAGTGAGATGTTCGACAGGTTTGAGAGGAAGCTGAGCCCTCTCTGGTACAAGATAACAGGAGGTCAGGTTGGGACAGGCTGTGGTGTGCTCAGCGATGGAAAATCTCTGTACTTCAATGGACCTGGCAAAAGGGAGGCAAGGACTGTTCCCCTGGACACCACAAATATCAGGTCAGTGCTCAGTGCTGCTTCTCACAATTGCCTGTGTATTCATGTTCTCTGTTCTGCAAGGGTAGATATGAGAAGGTGGTAATTTTTTTTTTCTGGTAATCATAACCTGTACAAGAACTCTGAAAGATAAGAAAATACTGTTTTGTTCATTCTGGTGTACTATTTCCTTTTTTTGAAAGAGAATACTTAGGTTAGAAACAGTGGAATAGCAGCATAAAATAAAATATTAACTGTCCTGAGAAGATAGCTTGCATTGTATTCTAAGGCAGAAGACATGGTCTTGAGAATGCACAAAACCTAAGACTCTGCCCTGTAGCTAGAGAGAAAAGCGCCTTTTCCCCTGACTGTGTTGAATTGCAGGCATGACAAGGACCCGTTGTTTACTTGCCAGATGTTGTAAATTACTCCACTTGTCAGAAGTGTAAAGGAATGGAATGTAAAGTGTTTCTACATAGCCAAGAGGCTAACAAGCCTTCACCTCTCTCCCTGCTGCTACTGAATCCTGCTCCACTGGTAGCAATTATCCTCTTCTCTCAAATTGCCTAGCTGATTAATGTAATTAGGATGAACAAAGGGCTGTTAATTCTAACCACTATTTAGCTTGGAGTTCAGTGCTGCTTTGTCCAGTCTCATGAAAGATTAGGCACCTGAAACCTTGAGCACCCTACAATTTTGGCAGTTAGCTTAATAAAAGATATTTCTCCTGTCAAATACTGCTCTGAGAGTACATAATGCCTTGATTTGCTCCATTATTGAGTTTGTGGGATCACTCAGCAAAGACTGGCCAGAGGTTACTGTGATCACTCTCCAGCGCAGGCAAGCAGGGCTCCATAGGGCAGTGTGGGGGCTGCGCGTTGGGGATGTCCTCAGCTGCTCCCTGGCACTGCACAGCCCTGCACCAGCTGCCTTTCTTCTGCCCCCTGCATGGCTGACAAATACATGTCATAGTTATATAATTATGTAAATTAGTTATTAATGAAACGGATTAATTGTTTGACAAATACGCTTTGGACAAATACATGTTTGCCCTGGAACTCTGGGAAGATTTGAGCACTTCTATTCCACTGTCTTCGAATTTTGTGTTATTAAACCTGGGAAGCATTATATTGGAAGTAGTCTAGACTACTTCCTCAAGAAGTCTGCATTCGAGACAATATTTTTGAGTTATTCCTTCTTTCATGGAGAAATCTTTTTATAAAGAAAACTATTCCCTTTAGTTTTAATATTACTTTGAAACCACTTTTAATGCCAGATGTTTGTATTTATAGCTTTCCATTTTTGTGAGGTTTGAACCATCTTAAAAGCCAAAAGACAATTTAAAATTCTGAGCAATGCCCTTTCTTGAAGTTTTTAATATACCACTGCTTCTGTTTTGCTCAAGAATATGGTTATCTGGTGTCTTAAAACTGCCTGAAAAACATAAATGGCCAGAGAGACACTCGGTAAGACCAACTACGCTCTCTCTTCTGACCACGTACTCACAGTGTGAGCTGCTCTCCTGCTGGAACTGATTGTTATGTCAAAATAAAGCAGCATTTTATTTTTTTTTGTAAGCATCACAGTGAGCAGGTTAACTCCCTTGAACAGTTCGAGCTCGAAGCCACAGCCCTGGGCTGTTTGCTAGGTGGAACATAGTGGTCATCTCAAACGCAAATGGGACTAACATGGATTTTTTGCTCTCTTCAGTGTGTGCTCAAAGGTAGTAGCCACCTGATGCTGTTTGACCAGAACATGGACTTTTTAGACTACAGCAATTACCCCAGGCTCCTTTTGTGTTCAGAGGAGAGAATAGCTGCTTCAAAAGGGCAACACAAGTCATCCTAAAATAGCGTCTAGCAAAGGCCAGTGCTTTGTTTTCTGGAAACACGTAATTCTTTCTTTCATTAATTGTAAGGCAGCCTGAGTTGGCCACGTGTAACTTAAACATTCAGCTTCAGACACCTTGCTCTGAAGAGATGCATCCCACTTAAATGTTTGAGGCCATCTGTAACATTAACTCTGTGTTTTTTTCTGGAAGCAAAGGCACACTAAGTTTGTGAGAGTGTGAAGGGTTAACTGAAAGGCCCATACACTAAAAAGAAAATAATTCCTCAGCCTAGAAATTTTTTTTCATTATTGGAGCTAAAATTAATGTCACTTGAAAGGGGAGATTAAAGGGAAGTACTTTTTCCCATTTTGGTATTAGTTTTTGCATTCAATAATGCCTTGCATAGAATTCAGTTATCATGTTAGGGGTCATCTTAGCCCCTGCACAGTCATCTTTTATTTTTGCAAGGGTTTTTTGATTGGAGGGGTTTGGTGATGGAGTAAACAGCAGGAAAATATGCCTTGAAAGACTTACTGTTAGATATGTGGATTGAGGGTTGTGAATAGGAAGGCTGAGACTCCTGCAGTAGATTCTTAAGCTGCTTATTTTTCAGGTTAATAGTGTTTTCCCAGACCTTCTAAGATCTTGTTTTGTTAAATCATGCATGGAAGAGCCTGACTGAAAAATTGAAAAATATTGCAAGACACTAAATTTTTATTTTCATTCTAAATTCCTGCAGATTTACCTATGGATGTTCCCTCTTGTCAGTTACAGCTCTTTGAATGTGAAGTGTAAATTTTATATAAGGAATATACAGAATATTTTTTTTTCAGTACAAAGACCCTTTTCCCTTTCACCCTTCTCTTCCCAGCAGACCATGGTCCGTGGGGGCTCGGTGTCCCTGGTTTGCTCTGCTCCAAAGGGGTTGAGATTTGCCAGCCTGAGGTGTGTGGTGCTGCTCAGGGGAGCAGCTCAACAGGGCACTGCCAGATCCAGGTGTCACACTAAGAGCATTTCAAACTAAAGCTTGTGCCTAGGAGCCAGTGACCATAAAAAACCACTCAAATTTTAGTATATACATTAAGTGGTATCATAATCTTAGCTTTGTTTGTCCTATTACCTCCTTATTCCTCTATATGATTGACTACACCTTTTTTTCCCAGCTATTAGGAGAATGTCACATAGCACTAAGAGAGGTGTAAGTGTCAAAGTTCATTTCACCCAGACCATTTTTTTCTGCCCTACACTTCAGAAACCCCCTGGAGTCTCTCCATTCCTTCCCTATCGCATGGCCCAACACACCAAAGGCACAATTTCAAAGGCAGTATTTCCATCCTTCTGACTGACAGTGTGATACATGGATGCATTTTGGTTGCTGATGAGCTACTGCCTCCCATTTTGATGGCCTGTCCCTTATGACACTCGTGGCTATCTGTTCAGTGGGAGCATTTGCACACAGTGCCTACCTGGCAGCTAGATAAAAAAAACCATGGACTATATATATTTTTTTTTTTCCAAGTGGTGACATCTGGCTTGTTAGCTGACTTGGCTCCCATCTGCTTTACAGACTCCATTGCTAATGGTTGTGCAACCATCCCAGGGAGCTGTTCTGGGTCAGACACTCGGAGATCAGATGGGCTGATGTGCCCTTCTGCAGAAAGGGTTTTTTGTTCTTTGGTTTTGCGTTTTAATGATCTTCACATTTGGCAAGAATAAAAGAATTTCATCACAGGACTGTAAATCTATTCATGTCTGAGGCTTCTGTCTAGAGTTTTATTGCCTGAATACTGCTCTGACGACAGAACTGCAGCAAACTAATAGAACCTACCTGGCTAAATGGGGCAGTACTGTGAGCCTGACTAGTCTAGAGCTATCTATGGGGTTATCTTAGCAATGAGATTGATGAGGATATTCTGGCTTGTCCTACGGATAGACAAAACATCTCAGACAGTAGACACAGATTTTGATAACAGAACTGGAATGCGGCTGGATTTAGAATCAGAGGAGGACTATGATATTGTGTATCTATCAGTGGGTGAGGGAAATTAGAGTCCTGTCTGCATTTTACTGGCTCTAGCTGTAGTCATGTAACTTGTCTGTGATTTTACCAAAATTACTACAAATTAGGACCAAATCTTCTAAAGAAAAAAAGAATTATCCTTGTGGCAAATTGAGTGGCAAAAATACACCTTGAAATTTATATTTTAAATAAAGAAGTTATCTACCTGCAATGGAATTAATGAAGCCTGATTTTCTGTCATGGCATGCCTGAGACATGCAGTGAAACTTGGTGAGTGAGCAGCAGGACATTAATTGGAATTAATTGTTGTTATATAGCATGATAATGTGTATCTAAGAGAAAATGTAAAGTACTCTAAAACCACAGAGTAGCAATAATAAACACAAGCTCAGCAGGGATACCATGGCATTACTGCAGATTGGGGAAAAAAAAACCTAACAATATTTTGGAGCATAAGGATGGAATATTACTTAATTCAAATATAGCTAAACAGAGATGTTCCAGACTAATCCAGAGTTCTGTCAATAAAACCAGCAATCCTCTCTCAAGGAGTTTTGTGGCATTAGAAGGGTTGCAGGAAGTAGTTTTGGGAAGAATTGAGGACATGGAAAAATGTTCATGCAGAAGATACTCAGATGCAGTGGTTGCCATGGTTTACATTAGAAAGGAATAAGAGAAGGTAGGGAAGTGATAAAAGCACTAACTACAGCGCAGGTTGAAAGAAAAGCAGATCAGGAACATTTTTTTCGCCATTTCATGATGTGAGAACAAGAGAATATCTGATGAAATCATAATGTATAGGTTCAAAATCAAAGGGTTTGCTTCACAAAATGTTCAGTGAACTCATTTCACTGAAAATTGTTTACATCAAGAATTTAAGGATCTGAAAAGGATTGGTGGTTTAGGAGGATATAATAATTTGATTGCAACTCTCATGCTGTATTTTAAAGCATCGCCTAATTTCCAGTTACAAGAGGCCAAGCTCAGATCTGATGTAAGGAACAGCTTTGCCTGCTTTGGAGATTTTGCAACTTTTGTGGGAGATGGAACTGCTAAATTCTGCTACTCACTCAAAAATGAGTTTTTTAGGCACAGGATTAATAAACCACATCACTTTCTTCTGTCTTGGGTCCTTCACTATTTACCACGCCCATGTTTGATTTCCCTGGAAATACTGCCTAATCAATAAGCCTGGAATAATGACCTAACTGAAAATGCCATTACTTAAGAGAGCCAAATTATCCTGACTGATCTTGTGCTATCAGAAGATGACTACACTTCTTTTCTATCCTGTGTTTTTTAAAAGGCTAGTTCAATTTTATGTACAACTTGGAAGCAAGACTGTTGGTAACTCCTGCAACAGACCAAGAGCCAGGAATGAAGGTAAAGCCCCTTTTCTTTATAACAAGCCTTTTTCATTTTGCATCTTCTGCAGTGTTTTTGCCTTTTGCTGCCTTTACAAAATCAAGAAGATTTTTTTTCTTTTAACATAAATCAATTTCCTCCTCAGTTTTCATAAATGTTGGGGAAAGCTATTTACTTTTGATGGACATTTCTAGTTATAATTAGTTACACCAGACCTAATAGTAATCGATCTGTAGGAATAACTGTTGGAGCTGTGATGGTCTAAGAAAGACAACATTTACAAAGCAAGGTGTAATAGCATATATTAAGCTATTTGATACCCCTGGAAAACAGGTAAATTAAAAAGTCTACAGGACTTTTCATAAGGTCTGAAATAAAAGGAATGAAATTCCAGTTCAAGATAAAGTAGGCAAACTCCATTTCTGACCCAAAGAAGAGCTGTGTATCTGAGAACTTGTTCATCTTCTCAACTACACCAGTGGGTCTAAAAAAAAATTGCCTTCCGAAACAAGCTTATGCATGATTTACCCAAAACGCAAGATTATAAAGCTGCAGCTGAAAATTTATTTATTCTGAATAAGTTCATCTCCCCCAGATGTCTCCTCTCTTATTTGACCCACACGCTTAAAGTTACTGGGGTGGAGGACTGATACTTGTGTTTGGGAAGGATTAGCATTTTGGGAGCAGATTCCAAAAGTGTAAAGTGGTCTGGTTGCATGAAGACAGACCACTGACATGAGGGGTGAGAAAATTTAATTTTCCTCTCAGTATAAAGCATTTAATATCAGTGGATTGTTTCCTGATACTTGGCATTTACATTGACTCACTCACTGAGGAAAGCTGTCATCTTGCAGCACAGATTACATAGAAGGTTTGATTCTCCTCTCATTTGCACCAGTATAAGACACCAAAAAAATTTCTATTATCTTTGAACATCCTCCAATATAAAAGAGTTTTAAAAGAAGAAATATACACAGCTGCTTCTTTCTTGTACTATCCCCTCTGATGAGCTCTGCTGGGCTTCTGTTGTGTCTTAGTATTTGCCATACTGTGTGTATGATACAAAGACTATCTTAAATTGTCTAAATATTATGCTAATCAATTTCCAAGGATGCTGTGAGCTTACATACATTGCATGAGCATTGTGATCTCAGCTATCAGAGTTATAATTTAGTCTTCCACACAAACTGCAAGGATAACCAACATGAAATAAGTATTGTGTAAAGAAAATCACATTATTCCTATGATTTCTGTGGTATGATCATTAGTTTCCCTGAGGGTGTAAAAGATTTGATCCTTTGAGTTTGGTGAAGACAGACGAGATAGCATGTGGCAGCTGGTGACCCACATGACCTTTGCAGTAGGACTTTGTCCACAAAATGCTCCCGGACCAGGAGATGCCTAAAGGGTGGGGCAGATGTCAAAAGGCCTGTGCACTGGATGGGGGTGGGCAGTTCCTGAGTACAGGGTGAATTGCCCCCTCTTTGCACAGTCACACTAACCTCTTTTCTTCATTTTAAATACAGGGCTTGTTGTCCAATACACAAATGACAATGGGATCACCTGGAGTTTGCTGCGAGAGCTGGACTTCATGTCATACCTGGAGCCCCAGGTAGTTTCCATAGACTTACCCCGGGAGGCCAAGACCCCTGCCACCGCCTTCCGCTGGTGGCAGCCACAACACGGTAAGCAAGGCCATCCCAAACATGCATTAAGCAGCTTTACACAACCCACATGTCAGTGCTACTCAGTATAGACATGTTGTGCACAAACATCAGCTCATGAAAAACACGGTATTTTCAACAGCTGGGTGTTGTAAGAGCATATTTGGGCTTTCCTGAGTCACACTACAGTCATAATTTTCTTTTACAGCACCCAGCTCAAGAGTGGGCTTAACAGTAAAATTGTTTAAGAGCTAAGTTTAAACCAAAGATGCTGAGATAACAGGAGGGAGGGGGGAAAAGAAAATTACATTAAAAAAAAAAAAAGCCTAAATAAGATCAGAGTTTTTACCTGAGTATAGAGTGACCTGGGATGCCGAATGGCTTACACTCTTTATCTAGTTTTTTCTCTGTTGTGGAAGTGAAGGCATACCTCGGCCTTGAATCTGCCTACCTGGTGGCTTCCATCTCACTATTTTAATATCTCCACACTCCAAAGCAGGACCCCCTCCTCCCACCGTTTCTTGTGTTCCAGTGCCCAGCTCCCCTGCACCTGCAAAACCACTCAGCCACTTCCCACATCCTCAACTGAAAGTTAAACCCTGGTGCTGACTGATTCCTACAGCCACTGTGAGAGCTCCCACCTCACATAGGGGCACATTACCACTACTAAAAGTGTCCTGATTAGTGTCTTACCTTTGCACACGGCAGCAGCTCCTGGATCTGCAGGAAATATAAGGCAATATTCAGAAATATAGCAAAGTACATTTCAACAGCAATTCCTTGGGGAGCAAAGCATATAGCTTACATTCACCTAATTATGGTATGCAGCTTCTTAGACATCATTTATCATTTCGATGGCTGATTTTATTCATACATTTTCTTGTGTGTGCTGGACTTAATTGTCCTCACTAGGTAAGAGAATAGACAAGACAAGAGGGATGTGATTTAGTTTAGACAGTTCCTTTGGTAAAAAGTGCTGAGCAACAACTGGTACACCACAGACCATCATTCTGTGATGATCATTTGCATGGGTGAGTGGTGCAATGTCCAACCTGTTGCTCCCTATACTTGCCTTGGTGGCACCTGGATGACATCTGTCCCTGCTGAGGGTCATCACTCTTAAGACCTGATCCCACCTGATGGCAGCGCTGTGGCTCCCAGTAAAACAAGGTTTTATGACAGGAGGTTGAAATATCACCTTCCACAACAGCACCTACAGGTGACAACCACTCCTCATTAGAGACGTTAGTTCCTTCATGGACTATCCTCTGTCTGCATCCTTCAGTGCAGAGTGGCCCTATCAGCCATGACCCACGTTCCTCTTGGTGGCAAGGCAAAAGTCCTGGCACGTTGCTGCAAGCTCACAATTTATTGTAAAGGCTTTCCTTCCTCTCCTGTGAAGGCAGTAATCGTGCAGTAAGATGTTCTTTTCAGCACGCCAGTAGAAAGGTGAACTGAAATGAAGGCTGAAGAAATGGGCTGGATATGATGATGAAAGTGAAATGCCTGTAGGCTGGAGAGCAAGAGGAGAGAGGTTTCCAGGAAGGAGAACAGCACTTCTCTAAATATTATCTATATGCAGAGCCTTCATCATTTTCTTTCATGTTCTATTTGCTTTCATACAAAAGCTATTTTGGGAACTAGACAGAGGCCTTTCCAATTTAGCCATGGGGAATGGCAGTAAGGTTGTGACCCATGAAATGAAAATCCCCAATCTGGGGGCTCAGGGAGTGTCTCATCCAAACAGAGGGAGAGTATATGATGGCAAAGGCACTGAAGCTAAAGAAATGAAGAGGGAAATATCTGTGTTTATCTGTAATAGAAACATGCTCTAGAGTCCAGGTGCATCCTTGAGCAATGTTTTAGTCTTGTTTAACAGCACTCAGTCTATGTGATTGAGCACTGCTCACTGAGTGAACACAGCATATGGGCATGAAAAACAACTTACAGGGACTCCACTAACCTGTCTGTTCTGGTTTTTGTAGGGAAGCATTCAGCTCAGTGGGCTTTGGATGATGTGCTTATAGGAATGAATGACAGCTCTCAAACTGGCTTCCAGGATAAATTTGATGGAACTGTGGATTTACAAGCAAGCTGGTACAGAATACAAGGAGGTCAAGTAGACATTGACTGCCTGTCTATGGATACAGCTCTGATGTTCAGTGAAAACATTGGTATGTGTCATCAAACATTGCTACATTTTGTATGAGTCTATTTAATAAATTATATATGGATCAAGTTTTAGAAGATGGGAGGTATAGACAAATCCAGGTATTTAGTAATCTGTGGGGAAGAGAAGGCTGGAAAAAGGTGAAGATAGAGGTAACAAATCTGAGTGACAATATTGAAAGCATATGCTGAAGGTACACTTTGTTGTTGTTTTTGTTGTTTTTCTCTCTTTTCTCAGGAAAACCTCGTTATGCTGAGACTTGGGACTTCCACGTGTCAGCCTCCACGTTCTTGCAGTTTGAGCTGAGCATGGGTTGCAGCAAGCCGTACAGCAATTCCCACAGTGTTCACCTGCAGTATTCCCTAAACAACGGGAGAGACTGGCACCTGGTGACAGAGGAGTGTGTCCCCCCAACAATCGGCTGTCAGCAGTACACCGAGAGCTCCATCTACACTTCAGAAAGATTCCAAAATTGGAAGAGAGTTACTGTCTACCTCCCACCCTCAACCAAGTGAGCACTGCTCTTCTGGCTGTTTAGCATGACAAAGGTTTTGCTGATCTAATTTGAACAAACATCCCCCAGCTTGGGAATGTTCTGCATGTCTTTTAAATTTTTAAATGTGCGTTGTCACGCCACCAGAATTTTAAATTTCACTTCAAAATATTTCATCAGCTATAATGTGAAGTGTAGGGACTTAAGGAAGTAACAACTTTGATGAATGAATTCTTAAGTCTTGCCTATAATTTACGACAGTAAGAACAAGAATGCTAAACCAGCTTTTCTGACATTTATGCAATAAGAAGCAAGAATAAATACCCTGGCCCATCCTTTCCTACAGTAGTGTTTTCTATTATTGCACATCCAACATTTAGGCATGTTAGTCATGGCATTCAGCAAGTCAGAACACATCACTGGCCATGCCACCTTCACCTTTTTGACCAGGAGGAGAGCTCTGCCTACCTCCTCAGGATATCACATGGCTGTAAGTGGATGTGGCAGATGTTCTGGCATCCATCTCTCTAAATAAAACCATGCTCAAGTTTAGGAATGACAGAAAATGATGACACTGCTTACCATTGTTCTGAGTAGTTCTGTAATTCTTCAGAGCACCCTATACAGCACCTCTGTAAATTTCATCGCCCAGAAAATATGGTGGTAAAAATGGGTGTACAGTAAATGAACTGGGCCTGGGGTTCACATCTTGGTTTCTAATTCCACAGTTCACTCCAGAGAGCCATATATCATCTTCCAAAGAGTTTTTTTTTCCAAAATACTTTCCTCATTTGAGGATGATAAGGCAGTCAGCAGTGACAGCAGTGTGTATGCAAGTGCATGTTTGTACATACATAATCATACATTCTTACGTGTATATATATATAACCATTGTTTTTCTCTTTACACAACACTTAGTATAAATGAACTTTCATTACTCACTTTGCTGAAGCAATTTTATTGTTTCCATTCTGCTAGTAATGCATGGAGCTGTCAAATGCTGATGGAGCTACTTTCTGTAGCTCTGTAATTTCTAATTTCTGCTCAACCACTTTGCTGATCAGCAAGTGTCCCAGCAATGTTATTTCTTGATTATCACTTTGGGCACCTTCTTTTAGAACATGCTGGAATTTTGCCTAGAAGACTAACCTGAGAAATTTAAATTTCCAGTTTCAACTAGAATAGGAATCTTTTCAAAATAAGGAGGCCATGCTTATTAATATGCTTTTCTTCTGAAGTCTGTAGGATTTTCTTTACTATTTAGCACTTCATGGATCAGAATTTTGAACCCTGAAATACATTTCCTCTGTTTTTAATAGCTCTCCCAGAACACGGTTCAGATGGATTCAGTACAACTATGCTTCTGGAGTTGATTCCTGGGCTATTGATAATGTGGTCCTGGCCACAGGGTGCCCCTGGATGTGCTCAGGACATGGCATCTGTGATTCAGGTCATTGCATGTGAGTAGAAAACTGCTTAAGCTGCTTCACAGAAAGGATGTGTTTTATCCAGGCTAGACGGATAATACCTTTCTTCCCAATTTGTTTCTAGGTGTGACAGAGGCTTTGGAGGTCCATACTGTGTCCCTGTCCTTCCTCTGCCATCTGTCCTGAAGGATGATTTCAATGGTAACTTGCATCCAGACCTTTGGCCTGAAGTCTACGGTGCTGAGAGGGGAAACCTGAATGGTGACACCATCAAGTCTGGAACAGCTCTCATTTTCAAAGGGGTCAGAGATAACTTACATTGAAAAAAAAGTGAATGAAAACCAGTAGAGTTAAAAATAGAAAGTAAATTTTCTCTTGTTAGCCGCATATGTTTATATTGAAGTCTTTTGGCTAGAATTTGACATTTTCATTTTTGTTGTCTTTTCCTACCTTAAACATACGCCATGTTTTTCACAGTTCTTTTTTTAATGAACAAATGGGTTTCATCTGTTGGTCGCGTATTATTTTATTTGTGGTATAAACTTGTCCTTGACCACCAAAGGAAAAGAATGAAACACTACACTGAGATTCTTGAAGTGAACTATTTGAAAATATGGTACACATTGCAATCATCTTGAGGTCTCCTGATTGGCTTTTTAGTATTTTGAATAATACAAATTAGTCAGGGCTGTAGTCTGTGTAATCAATGTTTACGTAGTTTGCCTGTATTTTACTCAGTTCTATCATTTTGATGTTTTCTGGTTCTTTAAAGAATTAATTTTGTTGATTGCAGATTTCAAAAGGCCAGGAAATACATTTTCTGAATTTTTCAGTTCTAACAAAATGGATAATAGACTTTTGTTCACAAGCACACAAATTCTCAGCTCACACAAGTCTTCATTTGACACTGTGAACTCAGGTGCTCCTCAAAAAGGGAAGTTGAATAATGTTTGGTGTATAAATTAATTCTTTGAAATATTTATTTGCAAAACCTTGACTCCGGTTCAACCTCTTTAGACGAATTAAATCCCAGATCATGAGATATGAATTGTCTAAAATGTGCATTGCTTGTTCCTGCAGATTGTTCCCCTGGGGGAATGGGTCTGAGAAGGAGGGAAGCTCTGAGAGGTGGTTTGCCAGATCTCTGCAGAACAGGGAGTGGCTCTGGCCCCAGCATCCACACAACAGCAAGCTCCTCTGTAGAGCTGCACAGGGACTAAGGGGTCCCTATGAGGTTTCCTGTCTGCTCCCTTTCCTTACAGGTCGACAGGTTGCCCCAGAAGAGGATATTTGTACAAAAAATGTTTTGAGGTATAGAAAAGAACTCCTTGAGTGGACTGTCCTTGCCTGGAAATTAGGGTGCTTGGCAACTGTACAGTTTGCAGAAAAAAAAATGAGTGTAGTAGCTTGGACTCAATGTCTCAGTCAGTGTTTGCAGATCCAATCACATCCCAGTGGTTCAGAGCACGCACTGAATGAGCTGCAGCTGTGTCTGTCCCTGACCCTGTAGCCGTGCCTCTGCCATATCTTGGCTCCCTTTGCCAAGGCTGTCACTGTCCCCATCTTCTGCCTGGGAAAAGGTGTGGTACAGAGAACTTCCCCTCGTGCTGCCACCAGCAGTCAGTAGCAGACAACATCCAAGAATAAGCTGCAGAATATCTTCAATAATGGGAACTGATATTCTCACTGTATATTCTGTGTTCGCAGGAAGGACTGAGAATGCTTGTGTCAAGAGATCTAGACTGCACTAATACAGTGTACATCCAGTTTTCATTTAAATTTATTGCCAAAGGTAAGATCGCTGTTCATTTACTATCACTTCTCTAGCTTTATTGGTACATAGTAGCAACACAGAAAAGAATACGGATTTATATTTTCAACTTCAGCGTATGGTAGTGATCAACAGTTTGTGGGAGATTATATGAGAGCTTGTTTGAAATTTTGCATCATCCCTACCGTGCTCCCAGCCTGGCTGTCTGTGTAGTTCCTAAGGAAAAAGTGGACTGTAATAGCATCAAAAATAGCACAGC
Organism: Cnemophilus loriae; assembly: GCA_013397755.1. Taxonomy (NCBI): domain Eukaryota; kingdom Metazoa; phylum Chordata; class Aves; order Passeriformes; family Corvidae; genus Cnemophilus; species Cnemophilus loriae. Next base: position 4,250,542 of record VZTF01002612.1, on the reverse strand, counting down.
TAGTAAAGTCTTTGGGTTGAAAAGAAACTAAATAGCTCAAGATTTTTTAGAGATTTTCCACTATGTTGGGAAAAAAAATTTAATTTATCCAGCTTTTTTAATGTTATAAAATGATGCCTACAGTAAATTACTTAAGAGACTGATAGGAAACTACAGTGTTTTTCATTTTCAAGCTTCAGTCCACTGCATTAAAATCTCTTACCATTTGACTGCCTAGTAGTAGGTATCTTAGATAACTGAAACTCCATAATTCTATTTAATTGATATGAAGAATAGTCAGACTTTGCAAGACAAGTTTATGAACTGGTGTAAATAACTTGTGACAGTTTCTCCATTACAAGGACTTTCAAGCCAATGATTCAGTCTTACTCTGCTCCAAGGCCGTGCCATCCTTGGCTTTAAAAAATAATTATATCCGAGTCTGGAGTGACATGATGGAGAACCACTAACCTGCCTGAAGGTTTGAGTCACTCCCATGCAATTTCAGAAGTTTTTCCCAGCATTGCTGATAGAATTGGCACTTCCAGGCTGAACTCTGAATGTTGAAAAACTCCTCTCCCTCTGGTGTAAGGAAGATGTCCATAGCTTCTGTGGGAAGCTCCGTGCTCTGGGGCTGGACCCTAACTGACTGAACATTTACCAACAGCTTGAAAACAGTTTTGAACCCCCTCTGTCTTTCTAAATAAGTATCTTGGCCAGATCTCTGTATGGACAAATGAAAAGGTAGCTCTTTGTGAATTATTACTGATTTTCTTTAATGGGCATTTAATCATATATATTGGGCTATTTATTACTGGGTTTAGTACTTTTTCAAAAAGAGAGAAAACAATAACAGCCAAAAACATAACATGCCCCAAAATGATAACATGCCAAATATTTCATGTTTATAAGCAAAGTCTTTGTGAAGACTTCTTTTATAAAACCATGCCTTGGTAATATTTCTTCATATGATCATTGAAAAATATTAAAAAATAAAGTGAGTAAAAATATTGTTCTTAAGGCAGGAATAGACAAAGGCTCAAGCCTGGATTTTGATACTTGACCCACAAGGAGTAAGACCATGAAACTCCAGGAGAAATCGTTCCTTATTAAATCTGCATGACTTGTTAGTTCTAGTCCTGGATCTAGGACTTAGTCCCAACAAGCTCCCTAATGTTGAATACAAATTAATATAGCTGGGCATATCTCTCAGCTGTGAGTGTTAAAAGCAGTGTGTTGTTTACTGTTAATTGCCACAGATAAGCTGAAATCAGCTCCTCCCTGCTCTGTTCCACAGCTGGTGGTTGAACACTTAGCACTGGAGCAGAGAGGAGCAGGAGCATGTGCATCAGGCACTTTGGTTTCAGCAAATGTGCTTAATTTAAAAATAGAACATAGGAGAAGCTTGCACAGTAACACACAGTGAGTCAGGGATGAAGAAACTGTCCTTTAGTCCTCTCCTTCTGCTGGTTCCTGACTGAGCTGTTGGGGAGATGCCATCACTGTGCCACACCATGAAGGGAGCAGAGAGTGTAAATTTGTCTAGGGAGACCTCAGTTCAGAGATACCATCACTTGGACTCTAGTATTCCTGGACAGCAAGTTAGGCACAGGCCAAATACATGCTGGGGGCTGAGCTTGTGTACAGTAACCAGCATCAAGAGTGAGTGCTGGGCTCTAATTAGCATGTGTTAATAGCCAGGGTTGTAATGAGCTTTTGGGTTTTTTTTACTCTTTAAAGCTCTATGTAAAAAAAATAGGAGGAGCTGATAGTTAGAAAATGCAAATTTTACTGTCAGTTCCACTGACTTTTAGGCCCAGCTTAAAGCACAGAATATTGCTTTGTTGTTGTTAAAACATGCTAATAAAGATCCTCAGTGCTCTCCATCAATTAGGTTATTTCTGGGCATGAATATCCTCATCCCAGTGCCTGCAGTGAGAGCCAAAGACTCATAAATTTATGAGGATAGGGACTGTATCTTTATCTGTGGGTGCTGCAGAGGGTGATGATAATGTCTGGTACCTGGACAAAACAAGCAAATAAATACTGTATTACTGGACTATGTTTGTAGTAGAAGGAGCTGGTCTGTTCTAATCTAAAAAAGTATAACACTGAGATAGCTTCTCATCTAAGTAATTAACTATGATCATATGTATAATGAACACTAATGTAAATTTAGGCCCTATTTCATTTGCGTTCTGCAGACAGACAAGCAAGGGAAAGCACAGGAAGAAGTATGTGTACAATGTATATATAACATCTCAACAGCTTGAGCTGTTGTTAAAGAAAGCCTATACTTTGTAGTGGATGTCAGAGCAACATAATTTCATTTATACTTGTTTGAACTTACTGGATTTTAATGAATCCATGTCCTCTGTGGTCCAGGCACCCCTGAAAGGTCTCATTCCATCCTGCTGCAATATTCTGTCAACGGTGGCATCACTTGGCACCTGATAGATGAGTTTTACTTCACCCAGACTACAGATGTGCTCTTTATCAACGTTCCTCTGCCCTACGCAGCCCAAAGCAACGCAACGCGGTTCAGGCTCTGGCAGCCTTACAACAATGGTAAGGAAGAGACATCCCTGAGAATCCAGGTCCATGCTCGCACAGCTCAGCATCTCTAAGAGAGTGGATTTTTTGAACTGAACAATTATAGAGACTCTTAAATCATGGGGGGTTTCTGTTTGAACTACTTCAATTAAAATTATTGCAGGGTTATGTTTACTGTTCTTATAAAGTGATTGAATGCTTTAAAGTGAAGTACCTTCACCTGATATCCCTGGATTGTGTGCAAAAAAGCATCAGCTTTGGTTCTGGAGAGAGAGGGGGAACAAGCAACAACAATAAAGTTAACTTCACTCAGGTTCTTCTCATTATTTTTAATGGACCTGATTCTCACTTACACTGAGGCCCCATTAGGATGCTCCAATTATACAAAAGTGTCCCAAGTGTAAATGGGAACTGGGCCTACCTTACTCAGAATTAACTAGGCATTAAAAACCCATTTAGAAAGGGTATGTAGTGAGCAGTTAATCTTTTGATTAAATTGTAAAGGACTGGAAAACCACAAGAGGAACGCAGCTCATTCCTCCTGATTACAGGAGATGTGCCAGCTGGAGGAAGCTCTCCTCTGCTCTCAGTTACTCTGAGCACATTTCCTAGCAGAAACTGACATTAACAGCTCTAAAGAATTCCAGCAATCATTTAGACATGGTGATTCAGCAACAGTTTATTCCATGTAGGCAAATTCCTAGCACACCCGTAACAAAAAAAAGCGAATTCAAATCTGGTCTTGACAATCCAGTCTCAGTTCATTCTTCTGATGTGTCCTGCCTAAAACAATTATATAAACTTTTCTCTGATCAACTCAAACACTTTTAGATAAATGAAAAAAGTTACACAGAAGATCTGTCAATTCAATCCTTCCTCTTTGGTTTGAGAATACCAATTTTCTGATGTATATGAATACATAATCCATTGGAGAGAAGGAGTTTCAGAGTTTCCTTCTCTATGGAAGAATTCCTCACAGGCAAACACAAGCTGCTGAGTGCAAGGATGTAGAATGAAATTGCACTTTCAGGCTGCTTGGACTCTGTAGCAGCTGCTCATTGAGATGATTCTTAATTGAAGAAGACAATCACAGAATTTCAAAGTAAATGTCATTTAAATAGAAGATAATTGTTCAACATCCATTGCTTTTCACTCTTCATTTTGCTGTGACTTCCATAGATTTTAGGGAATAAAAGTCATTTCCACAGGGTCAGGCTGCAGAGCAGTATGGGGACTATTTTCATGGAAAGTGAAAACAGTGAACCCACACTTTTAGCACCCTCTTTTTCACATAATCTGTAAATACTGGCTGCTGTTCTGCTCTCTAGTAATATTAGTATTAGGTCTTAATAGGAATATTTCCATTTTCTTTGTAGGCAAAAAAGAAGAAATCTGGATTATTGATGACTTCATTATTGACGGAAATAACCTAAAGAATCCCATTATCCTTTTGGATACCTTTGACTTTGGTCCTAAAGAGGACAACTGGTTTTTCTATCCTGGTGGAAACATTGGGCTTTATTGCCCATATTCATCTAAAAGAGCTCCGTAAGATTCTCTCAGCAATACAATAGAAAGAAATGACTTTATAAACCGAGTCTAAAGCACTCCTTTCCTTTATTTACAGGGAAGAAGATTCAGCTATGGTATTTGTTTCAAACGAAGTTGGAGAGCACTCCATTACCACAAGGGACCTGAGTGTAAATGAAAATACTATCATCCAATTTGAGGTACTTATCCTCAGAAAGTTATTTTGCCATTTGCTTCATGCTCTTTTATGTTCTGCTCTGGTGTATTTGCCCAGCTGTTCTGACTGCCGAGTAGAGAAGTCTGTCTAATTTCCCCTCTAATTGATTTGACATTACTCTCCCTCATGTGAATGTATCTCGATGCTTTTAATACACAGATAAGGGAAATTTCTGCCTCAAAGTCTTCTACTTTCTTGCCTAAATTACTACTTTGTCCATGCCTATATACTTGCACTGATAGCATTAAAGCCCATGTCCTATGCACTGGAGACTCCCCACTGGCAGGCAAGAGGATGAGCAAAATATAATAAGGGTCCAAATTGCCACTTCACAGCCTGCTCAAGGTAAGAGTGCAGAATTTCCACAAGCTGACCAGTGGAGAGCTGCAGCTTCATCTGTGACAGTAGAAAATAATTCTTCCTACCTGCTGTTGTACTTTCTCAGAGAGACAAGCTTCTGCTTTCCTTTTGCTTCTGCCCACATCATAGATGCTCTAGATGAAGCTGTTTTCTGGCTATCGTGGCCTGAAGTCATCCCATCTTAGAGAGTTAACTAAAGCTCGTGAATAAGGAGCATATTTTCGGGTTTCTCATATAGTCAGTGGAAACAGGTACCCCAGTGACAACACAGAGTCTGAACTAAACTCTGTTTCTGATTTATCCTAGAATCTAAACTGTGCATTGGCTAGGGCAGCTATTGATAGGAGTAACCAGTTAGTATTTATTAGTTTAGATAGGTCATTATATTGTCATTAAGAAACTAGAAAAGAATCTGGCATGTAAATTGCCATGCCACAGTTACCAGGCTGCTTTTAACAACAGTGTAGCATATTGTAGCATAAATATGAGCTACATAATAATCAGCAAATGATATGAGTTTATAAAAATTACTAAAATGATACTAAGGGTTTTCCAAGAAAATTAGGTTTAGCTGTGTACTCATGCACTCTTCAATTTGTCATGTATCTAATTCATAAATTATTGAATGCAAACCATTTTTTGTTTTAAAATATAGATAACAGCCTGTAGAACAAAAATGTTTGAGGTCACTCTAAGATATTCATAAGCCTTCAGAGCATTAACTCATAAAATCTACATGTTTACTTCCATATGTGGTAAGAACATTGTTTTCAGCTCACGATTTTGAGAGCATTAGTGTAAATGAAGGAGTTATGCATAATGCAGTAGAGTTTCTCTCTGTGTCTCAAGAGGCAAAATCTGTATTGGGTCAAGCATCTCTCTAAGCTTCCAGATGAGTAGACAACTCTTCTAGTCAAATGTAGGTTGATGGGACTCATGTGCACTGAAGAGTGATGAAGGAAATTTGATGTAAGATACACTTTCAACATTCATGCACAGTTCTAAGTATTACTGCATTTTAGAAACAAATAGATTTTCTTAACAGAACGGCATGCTAGAAAGAATTTTTTTTTTGCTACAAAGATATATAAAAATATTAAAATGTTACATAGTTTTAATACAGGCTTTGTATTTCATTAGCAATGGGTTTTTATTTGTTGTGTGATAAGTACAGTACATCTTATTTTATATGACAGAGTCATTCTGCAAAGAACTAATTTGTCTTCTTTTACAAAAGCAATTTGAAATTATAAGAAGATCTATATATCAGTGTAACAGGAAAGCAGACTAATTTGCACTGGTTGCATGCAGAAAACATGTCTTAAGAGGTCTCAGATTCTGTATTGAACATTTTGTATTTTTTTCAGTAGTAGAACTGGCTTTCATGTAAGTTTTCTGCCTTTTCTACTGTTCTTTATATTAGGAATCTTGTGAGCACACTCTGAGCAGTCTGACACTGCCAAACTAAGTTTTGGTGACATTGAATCTAAATCCAATCCACCTATGATGCTCTAGGGTTTTGCCATTATACATGAACAAATAGGTAGTGAGTGTGAAAGCTGAACGTATTGAGGTGATAAGCTTTTTTTTTTGATATATAACATAAAAGAGGACCATAGTGCAGCTCAGCAATTAACAGCTCAGCATTAACAAAAAGTTAATATTTGCACTTTTTTGTTTTAATATTTCTGCTTTTAATAACGCACATTTTTTTGATGCTTTGATTACTTCAGTACCTGCCAGGGGACTGCAAGAGCCGGTGCATTTGCTCCAGCAATGTTAGCAGCTCTCCTTTGGGATTTATCCAATTAAGTTTACAGTTTTCTCTAGGTAGAAGCCGTTGGGGATTTCTTATCCCATTCATGTTATCATAAGCCATAGTGTGATATACTCATGGAGAGGAGAGCAATGTGAAAGAGCTCCTGTTCGTGTGTGTGTCCTGAGTGCATCACCCCTTGTTGTTAAATGGGTTCCCAAATCACCATTTTCCTGGACTAAACAAATACAGTACCAAATGGGGGAGACTGACTAAGCTGAAGAATGACTGGGGGTCCCACAGCTTGCCTTGTGTCACCTTCTGTGTTTGCTGCCTTGTCCCCAGATCAATATCGGCTGCACCACCGACAGCTCCTCTGCCGACCCAGTGAAGTTGGAGTTCTCACGAGATCTGGGGGCCACCTGGCACCTGCTGCTCCCCTTGTGCTACAGCAGCAGCAGCCACCTCAGCTCCCTGTGCTCCACTGAGCATCACCCAAGCAGCACTTACTATGCAGGCACTACCCAGGGCTGGAGAAGGGAGGTCATCCACTTCGGAAAACTGCACCTCTGTGGGTAAGTGTCCAGCTTCTGTTCCTGCCCAGCTGCTTGTTGCTTTGCTGTTTTTTCTGGTATTCACCCAAAATGTCATCCCAGCAGAAGAGTGGTGCATAAGAACTGCAGCACTAGAGAAGACCAAATGACCAATTTTTCTCTGCTTTTTGCCCTGAATGCTAGCTAGTGTTCAGGTGAGTCCCCGAATCATACTGAGCCTAATGCTGATGTAGAATAACCACAAGCAATTTCTTATTACCTATATATTTAATTAGTGACAATTTAATAGAAGAGGGTTGCGTGGTGAAATTAATGCAAAACTGACTGTTCTTGGAGTGCTTCGAGTGTTCTTTACAGAACAGCATCAGCCATTTGAATTCGCTGATGATATTCTTGCATGAAATTTGAGCTTCATTAGAAAATGCAGTAAAATGTGAGCTGGTATAAGCTTGATTCTACTTCAGTATGAGGAAATGGTCTGATCTAAATACAGTCTCACATAGCTGTAATATTCTAAGAAGTTAACTGCTGCAGTCACTAGAAACTTAGAGTTAATGAAATAAATCAGGTTGGATGATAACAGCATAGAAAACAATATGTGCTAGCAAGCATAGGAATATGTAACTTTTCAAAGTAAAAACACTGCTGTTTACATTTTCAGAAATAACTGTCATCAACTCACTTTATGTAAAAGATCACACCATTAATGATTAAACTGTAGCATGTATGAATGAAAATGAGCTGTGCAACTATGAGACTTTGTGCAGCTATGAGACTTTGTGCAGCTATGAGACTGAGTATTTATGAAACTACTGCAGTCAGTGAGTCCTCCACTAGACAAATGACCCCATATGTGCCTCTGAAAGTATGAAAAGACCTATATAAGAAATAAGAATCAAGTTTGAAAAGACTGGATGTTTAATAATTTAAGAAAATGTTTAAATTTTAAACTTGAGTTTTCTGGTTTATGACAGTTAACATTTCAAGCATGGAATAGGTAACCATCTCTTTCACCAGCTCGCTTGTACTTCCTGGTTTTGTGCAAAAGAATTATTTCACCCTTTACCCAACCATCAATGCATCCCTCCAAATGAAAAAATGTGACTGTGAAGACTCCTAACTCATTTAAACCTTCCAGGATTTTTATTTAGCCCTCTGTTCCTGAGTGCTTCTAGCCTGTTTTTCTACCTTCCCTCCTATTCCTTCCCCAACACACCAGGCCAGAAGCCCATTGCTGACAGCCAGCCAAGCCCAGCAGTACAGAGTAGCTTACATGGGGCATTCAGTGCATTAAATCCTTTGGCCAGAGGGCTGAAGGGGGGATTCCTCCACCAGAATCCACTGGAATAACAAGAAAAATATCAAAACCTGTTTCCTTGTGTAATTCTAAAAAAATCCCCCAGCCTTTTCATCCCCAAAGTGTCGAGTGGTTATATTTAACTGAAGATGAAGACATTTTAAGTTATTTCCACTACATATGTAATTTTAGAAATCAATATATGTTCTCAGCAGACAGCTTTAAGTAATTATTAGTATGCCAGTTACGTCCTGAAGGAAAAGTCCAGTGCATGTTGAGGCAGAGAGGAAACCCCAACCAACTTCAGCAAGACCAGTGGTTCACTCTGCTTCAGACACCAGTCGTGCTTCACCCTCACCAGGAGTGATCCTGAGAGGACGCTCCAGCTGACATGTCTCAGGAAAAAAATCCAGCCTGTGGGGCAGAGATCTACTCTCAAGAGCAGCTTAGAACACCTCCAGCCTCACAATTGTGTCCTTCACTTCAGGGCACACTAAAGTCAATGATTTTGACTTCCAGCAGAACTCTTGGTTCTTGGGCATCTTTCCTGTAAAACTCAGTAGTGTCCCCACCCATCAGTTATTGGTTGTCACCTAAATCCCCTCATAAAAATTTCTTTTTAGCAAATCAAGGAAAAAAAATTGTCAGCTACAATTACCTGTGGAATTGATTCGCCTGCTGAATTTAGATATCTTTAACAAGACACATTAAACACACCAGGCAATTAAGTGCTTTTCCCTTCTCAATCTTCTGGTTTCCTTCCTCCCTTAAAACGTTTTCTCAACTGGGAATAAAATTAGTCTCTCAAGTGTTTTCCTCATCTCAATTTGTTTTCCCTCCTTCCCCAGTTATTTCCTTTTTATATGCAGCATTGATGCCAGTAGCACTTAGGAGATGAGTTAAAAATGACAGGACAGCACCTAAAGGAGAATATAGTTTAAATAACAACTTGCAGTATCAACCTGGTTTAAAATCAGGCTGCCCGAAAGCAAGCTGAATACCTGGTGACATGACAAATCATGTTTTCTTTCTGGGGAATTGAGGGTGAGATCCTACTATTCCAACCCTTACGGGTAGTCTCTCTGGGGGCAGGATGGAAGGATGCAGTAGGATGTCACTCTCCAGGAGAGGGTGAAACTGGCCCAGTCTGACCCACACACTGTACACCAAAGCAGAAGGGAATCCACCAGACCCCGGCCATTCATCTTCCCTATGAATTATGGAGTTAAGAGTAGCTGGATTTTAAATCTTGAAAATCAGCTGTCAGTCAGTTTTGGGATTACAGCTAATGAATAATGTTACTTTTAGTTCTGTCGGTACTTGGGCTGAACGTCAACATAAAGATGCATGAGGTACTGAAGGAATTAGATCTAGCAGTCAGTTTTTAGAATTAATCTATTTAACAAGCCAGTTCCAACAGAAAGAATAATATATATGTGCTTATAATGGTATTTGTATGGAATACAAAAAAGACGGAACTATTATTTAAAATAAGTACGCTTCATGCCATTTTCAGGTTGGCAAGGTTCAGGTGGTACCAAGGATTTTACCCTGCTGGATCCCAGCCTGTGACTTGGGCTATTGACAATGTGTACATCGGCCCCCAGTGCGAGGAGATGTGCAACGGGCACGGCAGCTGCATCAACGGCACCAAGTGCATCTGCGACCCCGGCTACTCGGGTCCGACCTGCAAAATAAGCACCAAGAACTCTGACTTCCTCAAGGATGACTTTGAAGGTACCTCTTTTGGGAGGGAGCATCTGAATACTGCCTTTCCATCTTAGTGGTACCTAGGGTTCAAGGAATTAAACAGCAAAGCCCTCCTCACCCCTGCATGCTTCTGGTTAAAATTCATGCCATGGGGGTGTTCCCACGAACCAAGTAGTTCAGATGCCATTTGCAGGCACGGTTTGTGAGTGTCTGATGCGTTGTTAATGCTGGAATATAAAATCTTCATTGAGACAGAACTCCCTGAAACTCTACATGTAGAAAATAATTTTAGAAGAAAATTGTGTTTTGGTAATATTTTAACTTTAGCACAGACAGAGCAATTGCAAGTGATGCAAATGGCAGAGGGCTTTAAGGTCGTGTCGTTTCTCACTACAAGGGAAATCTGACTGGCCTTGCTACAGCAAACATGGTTTCAGAGCAGACCATGTGTCTCAGCAGTGGGAGCCAGTGCTCAGCAGCCACAGCAGACCCCAAGGGAGGGAAGGCAGGAGGGAACTGAAATCCTCACGCATGCCTGGGCACACAGAGCATCCACGCACACAACTCTAAAACCCCCTCGAGGCTTCCACCGCTAGCAAGCACGGCAAGAGAGGCATGTTTTCAATAAAGCAGCACCTGTGAACCAAACTCATCCCTTCACAGGTGCTGCTGTTCATTTTCAATTTTGCCAGCCCTTGCTTGCATGCTACCACATGGTACTCAAAGTTTCTTTATAGACCTGGGTACTTTATTGTTATCTTAAGAGAAATAAAGTGGAAAACCTTGTGAATAACTGGCAAGTAAGATCCTAGATTTCATACTTCTGGGTTTATTTTGTTTTGATTTGTGTCAGCTTTCTAGAGTACATGGCATTGGAAACACTGAATATTTCTCAGTCAGTGTGTGATTTTTAATTTATCTCTCTTCCTCTGGAAGTAGCACTCTTGCAGCAGGAGCACTTCAGAGTAAATCATAAATATGTATTCACTGTGTATTCAGGTCAGCTGGAGTCGGATAGATTCCTCCTTGTGAGTGGTGGAAAGCCGTCAAGGAAATGTGGTATCATGTCTGGAGGAAACAACCTTTTCTTTAACGAAGAAGGTTTACGTATGCTGATGACTCGAGACCTAGATTTGTCACAAGCCAGGTAACACCCTTTCAAAAGTTCTTTCAGGATTTCATTGAGGAAATAACATACTGAAGAATAATACATATGTGATACTTCTCTAGTAAAAGCAAGCTGACATTCTCTGTGGTTCTCACACTAGCAAATGCTCCATTTTAACTACTGTTGCCATGTTAAATTAAATATAAATTGAACTTTAATTGGATTAACCATTTGAATGTTGCTTTTTTTCTTGAATAAGAACTCCGGGAACTGATGCCACACCTTCAGTAGTTCATGCAAGTTTTTGTTTCCTAAATCCATGACATGAGAAATGCTCTGCTTGTCTTACAGTCTGGTGTATTATGAGCCATTGCTGAAACAGGAGTATCTGGTGAAAGTACAACTCTTATATTTGTCATCTCATAATTCTTTCATTCTGATTTCTTATTGTCCACATTTGTTTCCAATAATTCGCTGAGAAATTCCCATCAAGCTGTCACCAGCTATTGAAAACCAAATATTTTAGTGTATTTACAGTTAATGTTGTATCTTTACAGCCTGCAGAGGAGATGTGTGATGAGGGAGACATGCTAAGCAAGCCACATTAAAAACATTTACAGTAGTATTAATTAAATTCCATCCTAATTGTGAGCATGCAAACAAACAGGCGTTGTTTTCTAATTTATTCTGTATTTTAGCTGATATTCTTATATTATTACTTTGGAGAGATTGCATTTTCTCCAAGACTTTTTTCACTGATCTCTTATAAACACCCTACTCCTCTCTAATGTTCAGTGGGAAACATTTTAACAGGCATTTTATCTTCTTTTTACCTGTCAGCATTGGCATCAAAGCTTTAAATAAATAATGATTTAATTGTAAAGACTGATGGTCAGTAAAAATGCCTAATATCTAACCATTGTAGTTTTTAGATCAGCACTTAGCTAAGCCTCAGTGATGTGTAATATTAAGGACCCCTGGAATCTGTAAGATTCCTCACAGCAAACTTTTTTCAGAACTTGATAAAAACAAACCCCAATTCTCAGCACTAATTTGATTCCTAGACCACTCTGAAATTAAAAGACTGTTTAACAAAAGATACAAAAGATCTTGTAAGTTGCTTCATTAGACTAAATTATGTTTTCCTTATTGCTCATGTTCAAAGAATCATCATTTATCTCTTCTCCATGATGTTCTGTAGCTGGATTTGCATATATTGACCTCAAGGTGTTATATGGAGATAAATTACTTCTGTCTTAAGAAAACAAAGCTGAACATTCGATTTCTTGTATATATGCTTATGAAAAATAACGGTTATCAACAAATAACTGTATGTTCTCTTCTGAACAGCAAGGCACACTGCAGTGGCATTGCTGGGAGCTGCTCTTTTGCAACCTAAAGTAATTACAGTGGGAATTTCTGCATTTCCAGACTGACTCTATCAGCTACCTGCAAAGCACAACAGAGCTGGCTGTGACATAGACATGCCGAGTTCTGCACAGGACCTGGGGAGAGGTTTCAGTTTATGCCAGGAGCCATGAGAACAAGTATTTTTTTTTGAGGGTGCTAGACTCAGTAGTCACATTAAAACTTCCCCTTTCCTTTTGAGGAGGTCCCCTGAAGAACACAGGCAAGCAGTTGTGTCTGTCAGTGCTGCAAGCCACACTCAGCACCTGGGGATTGAAATCATGTGGACTCTGCAATCCACTGTCCACTGCCATCACATTTATGTGTTAAACATATGTTAACATAACAGTGTATCACTGTCATGGTGATACTGGTAGCTGAAACTGCACCGCATGAAATATCAGTAGGGACAGAATATTTTAGGTATCACAGCTGATCGAATCCCTTTCAATTCTGAATTACTAGAAGAATATCCACACATTTGAGCGTTACTAGATTCACAAAAAACACTTTGGTTTTCCATTTCAAAACAGGCAGAGCCTTTGCAAAATACCTTTAGAATTATTTTTTTATCTGTTAGACATTGTTACCTATGTTTGGGTGAGTTATTACTACATTAGTAAAATCTGAGGTATAAGAATAGAAATCAGATGCAACAGAGACAAGGTCACCTGGGTTTATTTCCTTTAAATTATGTGGCGAATCTTGGAGTAAATCTGAGGAGGCAGAAAGACTTGCCAGCAGTGAAGCAAATCTATTACATCTGATATGTTGATCCATGAGGGTACCCAGTGCTCCTTTACAGCACAAGCAATATGTTATGTCTGGAACATGGAGGTGGATATAATCTATAGCAAAAGCAGTCAGATATAGTAGCAAGAGAAACTGTGAGTCGCAGTGAGGACTAGAATTAATTGACTTGTGTTTTATTGGAGCTTTGTCTGCCCAGCACCTCTGCAGCCTCCACTCCCAGCAGATCTACCTGCAGATCAAACCAGAACAAGATTTTTGATACAAAACTTCTTTTGTGCCATTTCATTTAACCGTGAGCCAGGCAGCACTAATGCAATAATAATTAGAACAGATAAAACACTCTAAAGCTGTGCAAAAGCTGTGCAAACATGAATTAATACTTGTAATATCCCTGCAAGTCCAATAAGTAAATATCATTACAGCACGGTACCCTCCACCCCAAGTGCACAGTGGAGCTATTTATGAGCATCAGCTGACGGGAAGGATTTCGCAGTTTGATACAAGTCTATTGTGCAGCTTTGGAGAAGCCAATTAACTGGGGGATGAAAGCACTGGTGTCCCTGGGTGGCTTGGGCTGGCTTCAGGGAAGCCGGCACATTTAAACGGTGTAATTTAGACAAATTTCCCAGGCTGACAAAATGGACAAAATGATCCCTGAAAGTGAAATGTGCTTTGTTCTCCTGTCCAGATTTTCTCTGGTTTATGCCAATAGAAAACTGGGATGCTTATTTTGAATTTAAGCATTTCAGCAAATTCATAGCAAATTATGATCTACTTAGAGCACAGTTGCTTTTCTGCCACTAAAATCTGTACTCATGGGATACAGGGATAAAAATTTCACCCAGGATTATGTTTCTGATACTTGCAACACCATCTGCTATGCAGACAAAAGCTGAAAACATAAATGACCAGCTTTGTTCAGCCTCTTATGCCTGGCAAACTACCACACGGGCAAAATGAATTTTTGTCATACCACCTGTCTGTCTAGTTATATTCAGCAAGCTTTGGAAAGGAAATCATACGATCTCCTAAAGCTGACTCTTACAGCTAGAAAACACAGGGCTAGTCAATAGACAAACTCCAAGTCTCTCTGGTTCGCTGTGTAGGATGTTGTAGAAAATAAATCTTTCCAGTAAGTGCTCCCCCTATTAGATTTGTGCAGTTCTTCATGAGACTGGGATGTGGCAAGGGGGTACCTGACCCCAGGAGCCAGCCTGTGCTGCTGCAGTATTCCCTCAACGGGGGCCTCACATGGAGCCTTCTCCAGGAGTTCCTGTTCAGTAACTCCAGCAACGTGGGACGATACATTGCCCTGGAAATTCCCTTGAAGGCCCGTTCGAGTTCCACTCGGCTTCGCTGGTGGCAACCATCCGATAACGGGCATTTCTACAGTCCCTGGGTGATCGACCAGGTGAGGAATCCTTGCGGGCATTTCTTCTTTTAACACAATTTTAGACTGGATTCAGTCTTAATGTTTCCCTTTTTTTGGCATGTATCATTTCACTGAGACAAGCAAAAATGCTTAGCAAAAAGATATTTAGAGCACAATTACTGTTTGCTGAACTCGCGGTTTTAATGCACCATTTCCATGTGGGGCACTGATTGCCCGTTTTGAATCTAGGAAAGTCTTTCACATGTGTAGAGCCTCGGGTTCACATTGCAGGAGGCCTTACCATGCAAAATGCAAGTCTGATTTCAAACTCCAAAAACCTTCATTTAAAATGTATCCAAATACGTAATTGGCTTGGTATAACGTAATAGAAAAAAAAAAACTATAGAAAAATATCAATCTGTATGAAGATAAAGTTTCATATTTGGGATTTGCTTCTATAAAGATTATTATATTATTTTTTATGACTTGGTATAAATCACAAATGATTTATCTCTAAAATTATTGTGCTATAAGTAGTGTTATTGGGTTGTCCAAGTACAATTTGCTTTAATATTTATTAATTTTTTTTAAAGAAGTTAGTTCAGGTTGTTAGGAGAAACTCAGCCACTTTCATGTTGTGGCTACAAAATTTTACTTCCCATCTCTCCATTTAGAAATGAAAAAATACTCATCGTTCCAACATCTTCATTGAATGTAGTTATATTAGTTCAGAACAATCAGAAACTGAATTCAGAATAACAAATGAAAAATAATTCTACCTTGTTTGCTGTCAAATAGTAAAATGATGATGTTTTATAGTCAATGACAAAACAGAGACTATTTCCCCACTTCTATCAGCAGATGCAATCTGATAGTAGTGCACCAGCTTATAGAAGAGCAGAACGATCACTAGGAAAGTGCAATCACTTCATTTCTACTAACACCTTTTTTGTGAGCAGTTTTACTTCATTGAGATTGGCAGTCACCTCCCTGAATTTTAGATTTGTACAGCTGAGCCAATTTCTTTCCTTTACAGGAAAGAGATACTCCCCTTTCTGATAGCCTAAATTCTTTACTAAGTAAATTTGTCCATTTTGAACCAGCAGAATAAATACACATAGACTGGTACATCTCCTCCTTCCTCAGGTTGCTATGTCACACGTCTGTTTGCAAAGACTTCTAGACATTTATTCTTTTCAATAACAATTTCTTTCCTAATGTTTCAGATTCTTATTGGAGGAAATATCTCTGGCAATACAGTATTGGAAGATGATTTCACCACACTGGACAGTAGGAAGTGGCTGCTCCACCCTGGTGGAACAAAGATGCCGGTCTGTGGCTCTACTGGGGATGCTCTGGTGTTCATTGAGAAAGCCAGCACCCGCTATGTTGTCACCACTGACATCGTTGTCAATGAAGACTCTTTCTTGCAAATAGATTTTGCAGCATCCTGCTCTGTCACAGACTCTTGTTATGGTAATGACTTCTTAGTAATTCCTGCCATTCCTCTTCCTCCAGTGCAGAGGAAAGTTCACTTGTTTTCTGGTTACATTATTCATCGTAACAAGAACTGAGAAACAAAAGAAAGGTGCATGTTTCTGTTAGAAATTGTAAGGTCAGCTTTTTTATTCCAGGTGTCTGAAGCCTAAAATAAACTGAAGTAAATGATTCTCTGTGAGCACCTAAGTTGCAGTTCAATCCATTTCAGAAAAAGACTAACAGCTGCCTTTCTCAAATCCATTTAGTAGCTAGCGTTCACTGCTTGGGGTGGTGGTGTAATAATAAGCAGCTGAGTGTTCCCACCATATGTTTCTTGCTTTGTGGTTTTGCATTTTCAGTGTAGTCTCAGTTCTGATCTCACTTGTACCCGTATATCTAAGAAATCATTTATACCAACATATGTCTGACACATGCTAAGGCAGCATCAACTGCAAAAATTTATATCGTCCATATCAAATAATAAACATGTCTAGATCTATATGTATCCATGTATGAATGTGTGCATACATACTATGCACATCTGTATATATCTGTTTATGTACACATAATGATGCAATTTGTAATTACCTAGCTTCCTTTCTTCCATATGATGTCTATTGAGTGCAGAGCCAGCTTTTATATGTGTATATACTCATATATACATACAGAAACACAAATAAATAAAAACATACTCTGTACTCAATACATATCACATGGAAATTAAAAATTGGTTCATTATGTGAATTTTAAGGCACATGAGAAATAGGTCTTTCTAGCTTTTGAATGCTTGGTTTATACATCTTAAATTACATCCTTTTTTTTGAGGTATAGATTTTTTTAATGAGGAAGAGGATATAATACATTGCAGTACATGGTATGTGTTAATTTACTGGGTTGCTGACTATTCCTCTAAAATTCTGTATAAAAATGGAAAAAATTTTTACAGGAAGTCCCAGATGCAGCTTCTCTGATTTTGCTAATCTGAAGCTACTGACATGCTTAACAATTTTTCTTTCGTTATTAAAAAGACTGTGGCATGCTGAGATAACCTCTGCTAAGTTTAGAAGCATTTTGGCAACTGAGCCATATACGGGCAAAGAAACAGTTCCTTATTTTGTTGGGGACGGGGTTTGTTTGTTCCTTTGTTTCTTTGTCTACTACCCTTATCATTATCTTAACTTCATATTAAATTAGGCAGGACACTATCTAATCTTGCTTTCAGTCACGATGAGCAAAGCTTTTCTTTTAGTGAGGGAAATTTAACACTAAAAACTCACTTACCCTTGTTTGTATCTACTTGTCCTTGTATTTCTATAGCACTGTCTTCTGTGCTGAAACATCAAGTAGGACTGATTGGGTGATTAAGGGTCATTCCCTGTGCATGAGGGTAGAAGAAATGGGTCTGTAGTAATCAAAAGAAGATCACAGATTTATCACCCCTGTCACTGCAACCACACTCCACGTTTTACACAACCAGCTCAGCCAGAATGCCTGGCAGCTGGAACATTTACTTCAAGTTACAGTTCTGCGCCTATTATTATTTACTTTTTCGTGGCTGCATGAAAGTTTGACTTGAAGTATTTAATGAGCTTGACTAACCTTTAATTTTCATAATAAAAGTTTATAAGCCATAAACATCAAAACAATGAAACTGCTGATTTTCACTGAGAAAAGATACATTAGTTTAATGTGGCTAGACTGTGTTTGAATGGAAACAGGCTCACTGACGAACAAACTCAGATTAAAATTGTGCTGGGTAATGAAATGAGCTGGTCTGCAGGAGGGGTAGAAGGCTGACTAAGCCATCTTGTGACAGAGCCAAAAGTTTGAATTTTGCTCTGCTTTACACAGCAATCACATCCAACTGAATCTCACTCTTCAAGCCTGAAAAACAAAGTTGGGTGGTCGTGGTGCGGTCACATCATTTTCATGCATGCTGCAGCTGCAGAAGTTGTCTTGACTTAATCCTGGCAACTTAACGTTGGCTCTGGCTTTTCATCTGTGGTCCCTTAAGCTAGGTGGCAGATGCGGAGATATACTATAGACTCCTCCTGAGCTATACCTGCTCAGCAACATGTAACCCATCCTCCAACACTGCCACCAGAGGAGGTAGCTTTGTGCTTCTGACACAAGGGCTGGAAAAGTTCTGAGTGGTTATTTTGTCAGTTTAGGATTGTGATGCTGTCTGAGGCTTGCACTTTATTATAGACCTATGGATATAGGTCTCTAAATTAAGTAACTAACCATTTTTCCACCCTTAGCTATTGAACTGGAATATTCAGTGGACCTTGGGCTGAGCTGGCACCCAATTTTGAAAGACTGTCTTCCCACTAATGTGGAATGCAACAAGTACCATCTCCAGAGGATTCTCATTTCAGACACTTTCAACAAGTGGACCCGGGTTACCTTGCCTCTGCCTCCCTATACTAGGTAACTCGCTCTGGTTTTCTGCAGAATAAATCTAAAAGCATAACTAGGTATTTATAACATCGTGATACATTATACAGTTAAAGCAATTGTACCTCGTCTTTTTTGTTTGGTCCATGTATATAACAACAAAAAGTAAATGAAGCTCTATCCTATAAAAATTGAAACACAGGTAGCAAGGGCATCAGGCTCGCAGCATTATTTGATTTCACAGCTTTGCTCCTCCTGGTGAGCCTAACCTCCTCACATAGACATAGGCTGAGCTAACTGCTGGCTCAGAAGTATCAAAGCACGGGTAGAGCCCTGAGACGGTTGCCATGAAAGATGCCACCAAAGGCACATACAAGTTTGGAAACAGAGACCTTTATTTTTAGCAATTGTACTGAAAGTGCCTATACAGTTGCTACATGTTTTGACGTCAGTAGTGGAAAAGTCCGTGTTCTATTACTAACCATTTGGGGTATCTGGACTCTTCTCT
The DNA here is from genome assembly GCA_013397755.1 of Cnemophilus loriae. Lineage (NCBI taxonomy): Eukaryota > Metazoa > Chordata > Aves > Passeriformes > Corvidae > Cnemophilus > Cnemophilus loriae. The sequence continues at coordinate 4,231,562 of VZTF01002612.1, read as the reverse complement.
ATCTTTGGTGCAGTTACATCAAGTAATAGCACTTGTTTTAGGAGTTGTTCCCAGCATTAATTTTCTGTGCTTCCTCTTTCGTGCGGCTTTGCTATGTATTGTCTGTAAAAATCCATTACCCCATCAGTTCTTGTATAAAGACTGAAAATGTGTGTTCAGAATAGTCTTTCTGGGGTTGAATGGGATAAATCAGGGCTGGGATCGATGTTCCAAACCAATTGAATTTGGACCTGAAAGGAAGCTACCACCTGAGATAAACTCAGGTTTATAAATAGCTGTGATTTTAAGACAGAAAAGTTTTTTGAGCAGTATATGTCACAAGAAGTCTGATGCCCTACTGAGGTAAAAATTGCACTTCTGTCCAATCCCATAACTATCTTTTTTGGCTCAGGTAGTACAATTTCCCAAAGTTGTTAAGATAGGCATTCCATGAGAGAGGTTATTATAACCTTATCTCATAAGCAAGAGAGATGCTAAGCTTTAGAATAAGAACAGTGCAGCTAATAGGCCTTTTAGTCTTGATGCAATATCATTTTTATGCTGCTTTATTATTTCAAGCTGTGTAATAGCGGGTGTGTGTCTCCAATTGTTTGTGCCTGTGTGTTTTAGGGACATGCAGGCTGTGTAGTCAATAGCTTGGCCTGGTGCTCACCACCCATGTCTGTGTAGCCTCTTAGGGCTCCTGCACTCCAGAGTGCTACCTCACCTCTGGCCTCTAGAAGACAATGAACACTTACTTTTAACTTAGAGCTGACTTTAAAATGCAAATGCAAATAAAAAGCTTCCCACAGGAGCAACAGCTCCTTAAATTGTTAGTGAAGCGCCCAGCCAAAGCAGGCAGTGTAAGATATAGGTGCTTGTTTTTATTCTGAAAGGGCTTCCTCACAATTTTTACATTTCTTTTTAAAATGCTGTTTGGTGAGCAGCTGAGCTGAGCTCAGAGCAGTAGATCTCTCTTTGGATAAATATGTTATTTATTCAGTTCACGCAGCATTTTCATAAAGAAATAATTCATGGGATAATAATGACCTTATCACATGAGGTCCATTTTTACACTGAGTAGTTTTTGGGGATTTTGCTGTTTATTTGTTTTTGGTGTTTACAATAATTGTGATTTCTCTTCGAGTTTCAAAAGAAAACAGACTACAAAAAGTTCAATGCTGCCATCTAGTGCTGTACAGCAAAACAAGGATTAGCTTGAATTCATAGTTACAGAAATTCATCTGCTCACAGCTCTTGACTGACAGTCTACACCTGCATGAGCTGAATAGCTATTTGGTGTCTCCTGACTATTTTGGATAGATTTTCATCATCTGTCTTGGGAGCTGAGACACTTAATTCACATATAGGGAGCTAAGCCCATTTTAATCAACAAAATGAAAATCATTTACTGAGTAGAGCCAGGATCACACCACAGATAATTTCTTAGCATTTCCAGCCAAGCCCTGGGTGGAGGGAAGAAACCGCAAAGCCAGGGTCATGCTGCAAGCCCTGCATGGGCCTTTGCACCTGTCCCAAACCCACTCCCTAGAGCTGCTCTTACCTAAGCGTAGTTGGGAGAATTCATAGAGAAAAAGTCAGGTAAATTTGTTGACTCGGACTTGTTGACTGGCTCAGGGTGAAACTTGGAGGGTTTGGATTATTCTGGCTTGATCCAGCACCTAGCTATCCCTAAAGTTTGGATCTGTGCTGGGACATGGTTATGACTGGCCTGAGCTTCCAATCGGGAGTACCACCTTCTTCCTCAGTCCTCTCCACTGCACCACCCATGGCCCACTTGCTTTGATTTCACCAGTGATCCATTTCGTACCTCCCACACTCTCAGCTTGATACCAAGCACCCATTCTTTGTCCTGTTCTCAAAATGTGGTCAGCCTTTTCTTAGAGGCATGTTGTCATCGTCTGAAACCAGCCCTGGGTCATGCTGGTATCAAACAAATCTTCGAAAAGCAGCCTAGCCTCAAGACTAACATTTCCTTTCAGTCAAAATAAAGATCACTTTAGCTAGAAAATACAGAATTCTGTTTTTCTTTCTCTCCCAAGGTCTCAAGCAACTCGTTTCCGCTGGCACCAGCCTGCTCCTTTCGACAAGCAGCAAACGTGGGCAATCGATAATGTCTACATTGGAGACGGCTGCATAGACATGTGCAGTGGCCACGGGAAGTGCATGCAAGACAACTGTGTGTAAGTGCCATCTGTTTCCTGTCCTGCCCAGGCCTGTAGCATTTCACTCCCCCTCTGTCATTCTGACGAACTTGCAGGAAAAACTGGGATACAGTTCTACAAAGGAAGGTGGATTTTGCTGTTAAAACTGAGCAGGGCACTGGGACCACTTGGGAATAGAAGTAACAAGCAGGAGGGGAAGTGCAGGGGTTGGCTCTGCCGGACCTCTGTCTGTTTGTGCTCCATGGCCAAAGCAGACAGTCCTTTCCTCAGTGGCAATGCATCACCTCTGCTCTTGCCTCTGCTTCATCGATTCCCCTCCCACCAGGTAGGGAGAGGGTACCCCTTGAGTTTGCACATCCCTCTAGGGACATCCAGTCCTGGAGCTTCCCAGAATATGTCATCCTTATTCCCAAGGGATTTCACACCACGTCCCTGTGCTCTCAGCCTGGTGCTGGGTGCAGAGAACCTGGGCTGGAGGTGGGACATGCCCACTAAGCAGGATCTATGCCAGTTCTTCACAAGGCCAGATTTTGCCTTTTGGGTGGTGTTATCTTGATGGTCTAATGTCTCTGCTCCATGATAGGGTTTGCCAGGAGAGGCAGACTGGCTTGATCCTCAAACTGTTTGCATAACAATCCACATAGAGTCCTGCAAAGCTAGCAAACAACAACCCCTAGATTTGCCTGTCTTGGCAACAGAGAAATACCTTCCAGATGGATATATTGCTTTTTTTCCAGCCACAAATGGCAGCAGAAATGGGAGAATGGTTGTATAATTGCACTGTGACTGTATTTGTTAGAAATATATTTCACTGCAGAATAGACATATTATTGTGTTCTCCTCTATCCTGACAACACTGAAGTACCAAGACACAATATCCCTGGTGAAATCTCATAGTACAGAACACAGTTCCAAGCTGTTATCCAGTCTTTGACACATTATAAGAACATTTTTCAGAGGAAAAAAAAAGGGAGAACTGTATAAAGTAAAGATAAGAAAGCACCCATTTACTAAAATTTTACAGAAACTTTAACTTTAGCATTAGCAGGACATTTTTAGGCTTGGCACATTCTCTTGGTTTATGTATCCAAGCACAATTTTTTTTACTGCTTTTACTGTGTTTGGGAGTGTACCCTGTATTAGAAGCTTGAATGATACATAATACTGAACCTTCAAAAAATTCATTTTTGTTTCATATTAACTGCAAAACGCCAGATGTTTGAAACCCCCACATACCAGTTGTGCACTAGTAAATGATGCCTCTATGCAGAGCAAGATGGTACTTTAATAACACGGCACTGATTAAACCTCCATGCAGAGCCTTTGCCAGCTGATTTGTACATTTGTTTTGCTCTGCAGCTGCGACGAGCACTGGGGTGGGCTGTACTGCGACGAGCCAGAGACTCCCCTTCCAACACAACTGAAAGACAACTTCAACCGCTCCCCCTCGAACCAGAACTGGCTGACGGTGAACGGGGGCAAACTGAGCACGGTCTGCGGGGCTGTCGCCTCTGGGATGGCTCTTCACTTCAGTGGGGTGTGTTTCCAGCACAGGGACCAGCTCATTCCATTTGACAGTATAAATGGGACTGATTTTAAAAATTAAATAGCAAGGCATTAAAGAAAATAACAGCATAACATGTTAGACATATAAAATATTTTTTAAAATTAAATCCTTTGCCTGGCTGAAGGTTGAAGTCAAACAGGTTCTACAGACTAGGGCCAGCCAGAAACACTCCAGGAAATCTGATACCATGTTCCTTGCCATGCTGCAGCCAGGAAAATGAGATATAGTGTGTGTGTGGCTCCTGAGAGGAGCTGTAGAGGGTCCTTTGAAAGTGGAGCTGATAGGTTAAAGCACAGTATAAATATGTAGAGTTTCAATTTTCCTCCTAATAGCCTCCTCATAGCACTTAAAACTTCCAGACCGGAGTTTGATGTGGCTTCTAATCAGACTGCAGAGGTAAATTAATAACTAGCTGTTTGCACATGTATAACTTGCACATGGTCCTTGACAATACAGAGCCACAGAAACACAGAATAGGTCGGGTTAGAAGGGGCCATGGTGGGTCATCTGGTCCAACCTCCCTGCTCAAGCAGGGTCAGCCTAGAGCACATGGCATCCATGTGTAGCCTCATCCTTCAGATGTCTCACAGGTGGGTGTTTTTAGAGTAAGCTCACAGTAAAATTTCCTAGGTTAGCTACGTACGTAGATACATAACCCAGATTGCTGCTGAACTATAGTTTGCTAACAGATAACCTCAGGATTATAAAAACAACAAAACAGTATTTTAGAAACTTGTAAAATTTATGCATGTGTATCTGTCAAATTTATAACTAGGTTCAAACTGACAAAAGTTTTCTAAAATAAACTAACAGGAGCGTTACAGTTCCACTTCATTCCAGTAGGACTAAGTAGACACCAACTAATAGACTAAGCAATATGCCATATATAAGGTATTGTGCAAAACACACATACTAAAATTGCTTTGCCATTTGATGATTTGCATAAGTTGAATCATTAGCACATAATCAGTGATTCATTAATTCTGCATGGAAAACTTTGTGATTTACAATGGAGGCGTGGATTTCTGCAACTCTTGTCTTCAGAAGAAAGGTGAATACATGAATGTTGTAAAACCGAAGGTACAAGTAGAAACATATATAAATACACAACAACAATTTTTAAGATAAAACATGTCTGAAATTATATCTTCAGAGAAAATATATATATATATATATATATATATATATATAGTTATGTTGTAGCTTTTTCTTTGAAATAATTAATAGAATTTTGTACAATTTTAAAATTTTTGCAGCATGAAGCTACATTAATAGTGACTGCATAGTCTAACACTTTCTATGAGCATAAGTTTTGCCAGACAACACCAGCCAACATATTTTTTCATTGCTTTTAAGGGCTGCAGCCGTATGTTAGTTACGGTGGATTTGAACCTCACCAGTGCAGAATTTATCCAGTTTTATTTCATGTATGGATGTCTGATAACTCCTAATAACCGCAACCAAGGAGTGCTGCTGGAGTATTCTGTGAATGGTGGAGTCACCTGGAGCCTCTTAATGGAAATTTTCTATGATCAATTCAGCAAGCCTGGGTTTGTAGATGCCTTCTTTCTGCCTGTGTAAATTTCTCTGCTAAAGTCAGGTAGTCTTGAATGTTTCACCAGAATCTGTGGCATGTATTACTGCTGTGGTTTGGATGTCAGGTCCTTAACGAGTTCAGCTTGTTCAGTCCTGCAGCTGTAAATGAATGGCCTTGGTGCACATATTGAGAGCATCAGCATTTGTGCAGCTGCTAGGCCAGAAATACAAGAATAGTTAGCAGCCTGCAGCAGTCTGGTAGATTTGTAAATGGTTGCAGGAAGATAAATTAATAGCTACTACAGTGATGTCCAACCTGTTCTTAAAGTTGCTAACCTTTGCAATCTAGTTCCTTACTGGCAAGATCATAAAATCACTGATTGTTATAAGTTAGTTATAAAATGGTGTGCAGAGGAGAAACTGCATTTCTGCAGTTATCCATCAAAAGGATGGATAAACTGAAGCCCTACTTTCAGATGTTTGTGAGATTCAAGTCATGCATATATGTGAGGTGACCTTTTTCTCACTGACTTATTTAAAAGATTCACAGAAAACGGGGATGTGAGGGACCCATTATTTGTTATTTTATTCAAACACAAGAAGAAATCACTAGCACTTTAATGAGACATGAGATTTCAGGGTACTGTCGTCTGTTATCGTAATGGAACAGATAAAGTTGTACTGGAACATTGCTACCTGCTGAATGGCTCCAGGTTGAAAAAGTAATCTCCATTTTACTTCAACATTCTCCTTCTTAACACTTCCCTTAATTAGGACTTTATGGCCATACCCTGCTAGTCCAGACCATTGCATTTGGTCACATAAGGACAGCTGGAGCAAGTGAGGTTTGCCACAGGCTGGGTGCTGACCCTTCCCACCTCCCTCTGAGCCCCTGTGCCAGGGATGACATTGGGAGTGATCAGAAAGACTTTTGTTTCAGCAATATCTCCTAGAGGAATATAGATTAGACCAGTCTTCTTCCGCAGCTTCCATGTATTCTAGGAAACACTGGGAATGGACTTGGTCAAAGCACCCAGCACAGTGCATTGTAAAGTGTTTCTTCTCCTGCAGCTTTCCTACAACTAATTTCCACCTTATATTCCAGCTTTGTGAACATCCTCCTTCCCTACGATGCCAAAACCATCGGGACACGCTTCCGCTGGTGGCAGCCTAAGCACGATGGGCTGGACCAGAACGACTGGGCTATCGACAACGTGCTGATCTCAGGCTCAGCCGACCAGAGGACGGTGATGCTCGACACCTTCAGCAGCGCTCCCCTGCCGCAGCACGAGCGCTCCCCGGCCGACGCGGGGCCCACCGGCAGGATCGCCTTCGACATGGTCATGGAGGACAAAACCACAGGTAAACATTCCACCCGGATCTGAGTTAAGGAGCAAGAAGCCAGTGCAGCGATTTGCAGATCTTGCTGAGCTTCTGAATCTTTGTCTCACTGTGGTGGCGATCACAGACAATCCCATTGCTATAGAGGCCTTGTCTTTTGCTTTTTGTTCACAAAAAGTGAAATGAAAAGATGTAATGCATCTTTTTTACTGCATGAGTTTATTTAGAAGATTAATTTATTTTCAAAGAAAGAAAAAAGAATTTAAAAGTGCCGGGTTATTCTAAGCAGATTTCTTATCCTAAGTGTCTGTTCTCTATTTGCTAACTTTTTAAAATACTCTTTAGGGAAGTAAAGTTACATTTTACAACTAAATTTTTTAGAAGATGCATTTCTGTATGTTTACAAGGCTTAACACCTACCAGTGCTGGGGTACACTTTGTGCAGACATGTAAGCAACACCCATTAAAAGGCTCTCTCAAAATGTTCAGTGCAACAGAAGTTCATGTTTTAAGTAAGTCTCAGATCCTTACTTCTCGAACATTAAAATATAATGCTCTAATACTTATGTAAGAGAGTAGTAAGAGGTGCTTTCAGCAATAAATGTGATAAATGTAATACATATTTACATGGGAAAGATGGAGTACTGACAGTCTCAGGAGCAATACTAAATAATTCTCATGTAGGCTGAAAAATAAAGCTATGAATCAGCTTTTGTGGTTAACACTACTCCCTGTTTAATTTCTACTGTCATTGTATATTACTGACATTGCCATTTATTTTCAAGTGAATGAACACTGGTTATTCCATGATGATTGCTCAATTGAGAGATTTTGTGATTCTCCTGATGGTGTCATGATCTGCGGGAGCCACGATGGCAGAGAGGTCTACGCAGTCACCCACGACCTGACTCCTACAGAAGGCTGGATTATGCAGTTCAAGGTAAAATCTGTCTGCAGTATAATTATTCAAAACCACATTTCGTTCCAGGTCTAAGTAGATCTTTCAGGAGGTAGGATGATGTATAGGCCTACACAGGAGCCTTTCACTGCAGGGAGAAGTGTTGTTATTAGGCCATCCTCATTCTTCTCACTTACTCTGTGTTGGTCAGCTTTAATACCACAGTCTGCTCTCAGAGGTGACACATTCATCTCTTCCAGCACTGCAGTTCCATGGACATCATGTAACAAGGATATTGCACATCTACCAGGTGCCTATTTTGTTACAGCTGCTTGGTGAGGGAAAAGCAGCTCCACAGTAGCCCACTCTGCTCCTGTGTTTTCATGCATTCACATCAAATCTGCACCCAAACTGGCCTTCGTACACCCCTTTACCTAAATTAAGAAAATAACCCAGCAATATATGGAAATTGCAAGAACCCTTTGCACATCCATCCATAAAGATGGTCTCCCTAATCTGTGGCCTTCTCTGAAATATTCAGATCTCAGGTTGTGTGGGAGCGGATATTAACTTCATTTGTTATGTGGTACTGGGGTATAATGCACAAGTGTCAAAATCTGGAAATCCAGAAATGTGAGCTATCTAGAAGAAAACAAAATTCACAATATGGTGTCTGTTCTCAGTCTTGAGAATGTCAAAGAGATCTGCAGGTGACTGGTACCATACAGGCACTGTTACTGCCATCAGTTCCAGCAAGATTCTGCAGTCCGTTTTCAGGTTCTACACTTTTTTAAACTCCCCCACCACAACTAATTCTTAATTACTGATGGTCTCTTCTTTATTAGGTTTCTGTTGGATGTAAAACCTCAGAAAAGCTTGCACAAAATCAGGTCCATGTGCAATATTCAACTGACTTTGGCGTTAGCTGGAGTTACTTAGTACCTCAGTGCTTACCAGCCGATCCAAAATGTTCTGGGAGTGTCTCACAGCCATCTGTCTTCTTTCCCACAAAAGGATGGAAAAGAGTAACTTACTCACTGCCTGAAAGCCTTGTGGGCAAGTAAGTATGAATTTGCTACTCATTTTGTCTTGGATTGAGTACCTTCCTGGAAACACAACAGGACATCTGCCTATTAATTTCCTTTCAAGGAAATTGCAGAATAGCAGTGTTCATGTTCATTACAATATGGATATATAAAAAATCAATTTCAATAGATACTTCCACTACTTGTGGAAGCTCAGAAGATAGTACAGTCATGAGGAGATTGTGTTTAATCACGTTTTTTCAACTGAGCAAAGTTGTTTGATGCATATGTCTGGTTTTCTTCATTCCTTTATATCTAGTCCCGTGAGGTTTCGGTTCTACCAGAAATACTCAGATATGCAGTGGGCCATTGATAATTTCTATCTGGGCCCTGGTTGTCTGGAAAACTGTAGAGGTCATGGAGACTGCCTGAATGAGCAATGCATCTGTGATCCTGGGTATTCGGGTCCAAACTGCTACCTGACCCAGACACTGAAGGTAATTTTACTGCATATTTTAAAGAATGAATTTTGGCATTTGTTTTACTGGGAAGGAGAGAGAGGAGAGATTGATCCCGCTGGAAATTTAGCTTTGATTCCTGTCAGCCTGAAGAGAGTCAAATCCATTTTCAGCCCTTTCATCAGTTTTTTAACGAAACTATTACTGCATTATTCAAGAACGGGTTTGTTGCTTTGAAAATAACACTTAGCCTGAAAAAGCTGTGCTAAAGTTCACTGTTCATCTTTTAATCATCATTATAGGATGTAAATCACCCTTGCACATATGGTTGTATTTGAACAAAATAGAAAGATTGTCTTTGCTGTGAAAGAGATTACTGAAGTAGGGAATAAAGGAAAATGGCATAAAATTAGAAAATTAATTCACCTGGCTGTTACTCATGTTACCCAATAACAAGCAAGTGGTCTCTAGTTAGATATTGCTAATTTAAAATTTTAAAATAACTAACTAGCTTCTCAGTTATGTCATTTGAAGTATTATAACCATCTGTTTTTCATCTGAAATACTGATTACATGAACAAACATTATTGTCTGTTTGCAATTTTAAATTAGTGATGTATCCATCATATTAAAGACAGTTGGGATAAAATGGTAGCAATCTTAGGGGAGTTTTACTGCTATCTCCTTAATGCCAGGATTGCTGGTTTTGCTGAGGAAAAATATAGAATATTTTTTCTCCCATTCATATGGAAGTCCCCCACTGCTGCTCTCTGCCACCAAAACCTTGCTATGCAAACCAAACGTGCCCATTCATTTGCACATGTCAATTTTAATTTGCTGGATTACCTCCCAAGTATGTTAAAATCCAGCCCTAATATATTTTCACATTTAGCCAGTTCAGTTCAAGTGGCCAAATATTCAGCCAAAAGTGATTATGTTCAGTCACCCTGAGAAAAATTTACAGTGTTCTTGAGCCCTTCAAACTTGTTTAGGTCAGTTCCAGCTGTGGTTATCAAAATGACTTAAAGTCTTACTTACCTGTGCTTTATGTTAAATACCTTACTTACAGACCTTCCTGAAAGAGCGCTTTGACAACGAGGAAATTAAACCAGATTTATGGATGTCCTTAGAAGGTGGAAATACCTGTACTGAGTGTGGAATTCTCGCAGAAGACACAACTCTATATTTTGGAGGTGCAACTGTGAGGCAGGCTGTCACTCAAGATCTGGACCTGCGGGGGGCAAAGTAGGTCATGTTTCCATGCCATTGTCACGGGGAACTCTGTCACACACTGGCAAAGCAGCAGTCAGCATAGCTGGTAGCTCAGGGAATTCCTAGGCCATCACAAGAATAGCACTACCGGAGGCAGACACTGATGGGATTATGATTCTCAAGGCGCTGATTCTTTCAGATGAGCCACAGAGAGCACGGCTCACCCTAGCACAGTGGAAAGGGTCTGACATGTCCAGGTGAAGCAGCAGGTCCCTTTGTCCAGAAATCTCCCGGAATCAGCAACTTCTGTCCTGCAAAGAGGCAAGACACCAGTCGCCAGGACGTCACTCCTGGAGGCACCAGCCGTGTCTCTCACTGAGTTCAGAGCAGAACCTCTGCTGGTTGTCTTCTCTTGGGTGCCCGTACAAGATCCATTCCACCTCTATGCTGTTGAAAAGGATGACTTATCAGGAGAGCAATGGAACTCTGTCAGTTTAGACAAGCTAAGGACATCACATAGACAACTTTAGCATCATTTCTCTTGACCATATGGCTTTAATGAAGCCACACACTCTGACTTCTGAAATTCTGCAAGTTTGCTGAATCACAGGAAGGAAGGGGCCTCAGGGAGTCTCTAGTCCAACCTCATGCTCAAAGCCAGGTAACACTGAATTCAGGCCAGTTTGTCCAGGACTTTGTCCTGTTGGATGTTTAAAAACCTCCAAGAACAGAGATCTTACTATCTGTCTGTACTGGAACACTTGTACCAGTGTTCAGTTACTCTAAGAGTGGGTTTTTTTTTTTCTTTTTTTTTTCCCCTGTTAAATCCATTTGGAACTTCCTATTTTTTCAGTGTATGACCACTGGCTCTGAGCTCTGGTCCCAATCATTCCAGTGTCCTCCACTGACCTTGCCTCAGTTTATTAACTTCTTTTATGTCCTTCACTGATACAAGAGTGCCTTAGCACAGGGTGAGCTCCCATTCCACCAGGACTCCTAGGGAACTCTAAGCAAAGCAGCTCCCATCCAGTCTGTCCCTGGCTGGTACATTTGCAATAGGTTGCTCCCTCCCAAGGGCAGTTCTTAGCGGAATTCCATGAGGTTCCCATGAAAATTACTAGACAATGTTTTTGGAAACCTTTGTAGTACTTGTGCATCAATGTTACTTGCTTTAAAATGCTGGCATTTGGAACAATTTCAGCATGTCTGTTAACAGAACGTAACCTCTATTTGTGCAAGTCTAACAGACGTGATCATATACATTTACTCTTAGGTTTCTACAGTACTGGGGGAGAATTGGGAGTGAAAACAACATGACAACCTGCCACAGACCGACTTGCAGAAAAGAGGGAGTGCTGCTAGACTATTCTATTGATGGAGGCAAGTACATACTGTAGTGACAGCTAAGCTACAGTCTGGTTCTGTATCCATGCACCATGAATATCTGAGAAATTGTCAGAGATCCAAAATAAAAAGCTAATTCTTAATTGTAAAGTTATTTTTGTCCATGTAAAGTTTTTTCCCCCTTCTAAAATTTCCAGCTATTGCTCAGGAGTTTTCCATAATCCTGCTGCCTTATTTCAGTAATCAGTGGCTTCCACCCAAGTTGATTATTCCTTTTTACAATTACAAGATTACTCTTGCAGTGAGTAACAGTTGCCAATTATCTGTAGAAGTTAAGTTCTATCAGAAGACCATAGCTATTACTTTTTATTTCCTATTATCTTACTTTAATCCTTTAGAAGATACTACCATATGCTTGGTTTTATTACTAAGCCTGCATCTTTTCATTCTAGGGATATCCTGGACTTTGCTCCATGAGATGGATTACCAAAAGTACATCTCAGTGAGGCACGACTACATCCTCCTCCCCGAGCACGCCCTGACCAACACCACCCGCCTGCGCTGGTGGCAGCCTTTCACTCTCAGCAATGGGATCGTGGTGCCCGGCCCCGACCGCGCGCAGTGGGCTCTGGATAACATCCTGATCGGGGGAGCAGAGATCAACCCCAGCCAGCTGGTGGATACGTTTGATGATGGTAAAACAGGCTGCCACAGCTCATCTGTTGTCTGGCATTATCTGTTCTTATCTTACCTGAGCCCTGCGAGCTTGCAAGCAGACTTTCTTTTATTTTAACTCTGCAAATTTTTTGTTTTGTAGACTAATCCTGTTTATATGCTATTCTTCATGCTGTTAATAGAAGTGTGTAAATATATGCATATATATCTATAAATATATACATGTATATTCAGATATGTATGTGTGCACATATATATACAAACACAAAAATTTTTATTTCAGTACAACTCATTTCATTTAAATTTCTGGTATTATATTTTTATCTCATCATATTTTTAGAAAGCACTATTATTTAAACATTTTAATTACCTCTCTGATGCTGAATGTCTTCATTATGTCTGTTTGTAGCTTGCTGTGTGTCATTACAGATAGTGTCCATATCACTAAAGTACTCTATCTAGTGATTCTGTGGATTCATTACTAAGCCTTGATGTTTACCAAGACAATGCAGTAATTGTATTTAACTCATCTTAATAGAAGGCACCTCTCACGAAGAAAACTGGAGCTTTTACCCTAATGCAGTCAGAACTGCAGGGTTCTGTGGAAATCCATCATTCCATCTCTACTGGCCAAATAAGAAAAAGGATAAAACACACAACATCCTGTCCTCCAGGGAGCTCATTATACAGCCAGGATACATGATGCAGTTTAAAGTAAGAAATGTTCTCTCTCTCCAAAGTAAAGAACACAATGAAAATTCATCTAATGTGTCTCCAGAAATTCTTCTTCTTCCAGCTAGAATGCTCAATTGGATTAATAATTAACAGTGGCTTTTTACTAGAAATTAAAGAAAAATATGAAGTTCAGGTAATGAGAATCAGAAAGGCATGAATGTAAAATGTCAAAATATTCTGACTGTCTGTATGCTTTTGGGGTTAGTCAGAGGGACTGGAAGTCTAATACCTTTTTCCTGAAATGACTGGGTCATCAGATACAGTAGGAATTATTTTCTAAGGTGAGAACAGATGCCATGCAGAATAATCTATTTTCCTCTAATTTGAGAAGAAAGAGAAAAGGCAAGGGAGAAGGAGGCTGGAGAAGAGTGTCATATGGAAAATGCAAGTGTGTTCAAGTAGAAGTACCGCTTCTACTTCCTTGTGTCGTGGCAAATGACCTAAACCATCAGAGGAACACTTCTGAGTATTTTACTTTGATTTAAGGTAGAATTCTGCACAAGGCCAAATGCAACAAGTAGTTGTTTTCCAGAAATGTTTTTGGCCATTCCCCAAGCACCCTGTCTTAAATAAACCAGGAACTAACATGAAAGTAGGGTTATCAAAATACTAATCCATTTTCTTATTATGTTTTTTTTCTTGCTCTTCTGTTTGACAAGATAGTTCCAGAATTTTCCATCTTCCACCAATCAATATTTTCACCTTTTCTCAACGTCACTGCCTATTTTATATTGACTGTCTGACATAATCCCTAAAGCGCTGCTTCTCTCACTCTTTTTGCCAAAGAAATTATATATAAGAGGAGTCTCTTAAGTTTTTTAATACCAAATTTCAAGACCCCCCCAAAGATGCTTATTTTACCCAGCCTATCATCTTTTTCCTCTGTTTTAAGACCAAAATTATGATAACCCATCAGCATTTAACAGTTCATATTACTAAACTCTTATTGCAGAGTTTTTCTCTACGGATTCTATCCCCCTTTCTCTTCACCACTCACAGCAAAGATCTTATTTCTAAACTAAGAACTCAGCTCTAGCACGGCTTCTGTTTGGTTTTGAAATACAGCATCTCATTATCTAATCAGTAATGTACACTGGGTACTGTAATCTTTCTACTGTAATATGGAACAAATAGGTCTATTGTTTTAAATATGCAAAATAATTCTATCCCTAAATTGGGCTAAAATTGGTTTAAAGTTTATATCCACATGTTTATCATTATGAATTTTAAACTTCATAGGTGCTTCACTTTTGGAAATGCCAAGGAGCTATCATATCTTTTTGTTTCAGAAACAATGTTTGTTTAGCTATTTAATTTGGACTTCAAAATTGAAGTGTTAGGATTCTGTTAGGAAATAACAGTAGCAAGGAAGTAAAATTCTATAAGTAAAAGCAGTATCTGAAGTACTGTGTCTTTTGTTTTCCATCCACTTTTGGTGGATTTTGCCCAAGTTCTAAGTCGACAATCCCTTATACGCCCAATAAAGAAAAAAAAAGTAGAATATAACTTGATTATATATCATTTTAAATGTCTACCTGACTTGTTATAGCTGTTGATTTTATTTGTGCTATAGATCGTGGTTGGCTGTGAGGCAAATTCTTGTGGGGACCTCCACTCGGTGATGCTGGAGTATACAAAGGATGCCAGGTAAATTACAGAAGAATACACAGACCTGAAAAAAAAATAGTATGACATTAAAAACCTAGAGAGTTTTTATTTATTAAAGCAATTGCTTTGCTATTCATGTTGTAACAGAATTTGAAAAAAGCCTGTGTGCAAGCACTGGGATTTGTCTACATAACTCCCATAAATTTGCTTTATAATTTATCCCAGATGTTGACAGATTCATGGCATTGAGCTTGCAGTTACAGTCATGAGCATATTCCTGTTAAAAATGTGTTCACAGGAAACCACATTTGCAGGAAGCTGTTTTAGTAGGATACAGGACCAAGCTGTAATGAAGTGGGAGTTACTTAACTCCAAATTGGTCTTTAACTAGCTAACAATAACACTGCCTCATGTGCTGTAGAATAGCAGCATGTTATAATTTGTAAAAACAAATGTATATTTTGTGCTGAAATGACTCTGGGTAAAAATGTAGCAAATTCTATTGGGACTCTTCTGAACACTGTAAGAGAGAGACTAAAGAGCAGCCTGCTCAATAAATCCTTCTGTCATGCAGCCCAGAGCAGCTATATGTACCACACTGCTGGGAGTACCACCACCAAGGGTTCCACAACACTCAAACCTGGTGCTGAAACATCCTCCCTGGCCGGACCTGTGCTTCAGCCTCTCACCTCTTGTTTATTTGTGACTCCAGAGCATGGGAACTATTGCTGACAATCTCTTGTGTTTGTTTAGTAAGACAGGCACTGGCATGACCCTTAGAAATTACCTGTTTTCCTTTCATTATTTTTTCAGTTATTCTAAAACTTTTTTTTTCTTTTTTTTTTTTGCCTCCTACAGGACAGACTCATGGCAACTTGTCCAGACACACTGTCTTCCTTCCTCATCTAATAGCATTGGTTGCTCCCCATTTCAATTCCATGAAGCTACCATCTATAACTCTGTCAACAGCTCCATGTGGAGACGAATAACTATCCAGCTGCCTGACCATGTCTCATCCAGGTAGGTTACTGAAAGGTCAGCTCACTGTGGACCTATAAAGTGACAGCTGTCTTGCTGACACGGTTTACTAGGAACAACTGGTGAATTAAAAATGATTCCTTATTGCAGGATTTAGATTTGATACATAACTAATGTTCTTCAGAAAGCTTTTTGTTACTAGAAGTCACTACTGCCAGTGATGTAGCAGGGTGGGTCTTTCCAGTTATTGAAGTCACATGACTTCACATGACATTTTTGGCTACGTTTGCTGCAGGTGTATTAGAACATCACTGTACAGAGGTGTTTAATTGCTACCTATTGTAATACGGTGTTTGGATTTTGATATTTGCAGTGCAACTCAGTTTAGGTGGATTCAAAAGGGAGAAGAACTAGAGAAGCAGAGCTGGGCAATTGATCACGTGTACATCGGGGAAGCGTGCCCGAAGCTCTGCAGTGGCCACGGGTATTGCACAACTGGAGCCATTTGCATCTGTGACGAAGGATACCAAGGTTCCATTTCTTCAGTTTCCCTCTTGTGCATCTACCACAGTCTAGTCTAGCTCAGAATGAAACAAAAAGACAAAGCGATGTATCATGTCCAAATTCATCACTGGAATGTCTGAGTAACAAATTCAAAATTAATAATTTGTCAGAGCTCCAAATAACAACTTTTCCGTCTC
Source organism: Cnemophilus loriae (assembly GCA_013397755.1). NCBI lineage: Eukaryota > Metazoa > Chordata > Aves > Passeriformes > Corvidae > Cnemophilus > Cnemophilus loriae. The sequence continues at coordinate 4,215,319 of VZTF01002612.1, read as the reverse complement.
CTTACTCTTTCCGTATTGAGTCAGCAGTCTCTCCCATCTGGCACTGTATATAAAGTCCATCCAGCCCTTACTGAAGGCAGAACATGGCTACTTGATTACCCAGAATTGGCTTCCACCCCTGAACTCCTTCTAAGGGTGCATCTCAGAGGATGCACTAATGGGATCCAGATGTTGGTGACCGGCATCTGTAAGAGACTCTGTGCCCCATCAGGACAGAGTGTTCTGCTCTAATCCCTCAGTGCAGCTAAGCACATGCCTAATGGTACCTGAGTGCCCTTGGTAAACTCTAAGTGCTTTGTGGGAGTGAAGCCAGTTCTTAATGTCTTTCAGGAGGGCCTCATAACTTTATAAGATCAGATCCCTCCCAAGTTTTTAGACATATTTGCCTTCAACCAGAAATTTCAGGTTTGTCCTATTGGCATCAATGCAAAACAGGAGAAACTGTATTGCAGTTCTTGAAGTTATACTGCTGTAAAAATTAGACTCACAGCCTCAATTTTGTAAAAATGACTGCTGTATATCAATGTGCACATTATTAATGGATCTGCTGAAATATATTCAGGCTGTCCTCACACTGTATATTGAGCTGAAATCTTGAATGGAATTACAATGACCTGTAACTCAATTTTCTCCATTCTTTCTATTTTTGTGTGTTTTACAACTTCACTGTGTCATTTGTAGGTGATGACTGCTCTGTTTTCAGCCATGATCTGCCAAGTTATATTAAAGATAATTTTGAATCTGAAAGAGTCACTGAAATAAACTGGGAAACCATTCAGGGGGGAGTGATAGGGAATGGATGTGGACAGCTGGCACCCTACGCCCATGGAGATTCACTCTATTTTAACGGATGTCAAATAAGACAAGCTGTGACCAAGCCTCTGGATCTCACCCGAGCAAGGTAATAGTTTGAGCCTAAACAGCTCTTTTAACAATTCATGAGAAAGGAAACTCTTCACATGTATGTGCAGCCATGCGGGTCAGTACTGATGAGGATGGACTGACCTGGCTGTGCTATGCAGGTGGATGTGGCTGGCAAGAAAACATTAGGATTGGCAAAATGCTTTGTGACTTTGATTTGGGAGATGGAGAGTGAGGATGTCAGATGAAAAGGTCAGATGTTTTCATCATGCCCAACAGAGCACTGTCTATGTAAGCCAGCACTGACAATGAAGCTGTTGGCAAAGACTGGACACCAGACTGCCTGGACCAGTGCCTGATCTGATAAGACAAATCCCCTGCTTGTATGTGCCTCCACGATGGTTATGACTAAAGATGTTATTTAGTAATTACAGGGTCATTTTCCCATTTCAGTTGTCAAATAGAATTATACTCACCTGGCAATGAACAGGAGTATCTTTTTCATCTATTGAGCCTCTTTGGCCATGGAAAAACAAATGTAACCAGCCTGTGCTGGCTCTTAGCAGAGTGACAGCTTTCAGGACTGGTTTATATTTAGTTGTCCAAAGCAAGATTAGAAACAGGATGAATTGGCCAATGGGCCAGCTATAAATCAGGCTCTTTTCTTCTTACTTGAACACCGAGGTAGAATATGATATATATTTTTAGGCACTTTCTTATATTCAACCTTTATTTCTCCTTTTTAAACTTTTCATACTCTCATTTACATGTTTGCATTTTTATCCATCTCAGTTTTGTGCAGATATATTGCAAAACTGGATCCTGCCTGCAACAGTATGTTATACATAGTAAACTATTATTTCGAAAGGGGAGCTGTGTTTTAAAGATGTGAGAACAGTTTATTTTGCATGTTACAGTAACAATTCTTGAAAATGCTCCAAGTTTTGATAAGGCATTTGATAAGGCATTTGCAATAAATGTAGAAATGCTATTGTTCCTGTTTGAATACTTTTGCATATTGAAAATACCTTTTCTCTCTGTGTTTTACAGCAAAATCATGTTTGTTTTGCAAATTGGAAGTATTTCACAAACAGACAGTTGCAACACCAATCTGAGTGATCCTAACACTGTAGACAAGGCAGTGCTCCTCCAATACAGTGTAAATAATGGAATTACATGGCAAGTAATTGCACAGCATCAGCCAAAGGACTTTATACAAGCCCAAAGAGTGTCTTATAATGTTCCCTTGTGAGTACCCAGTCACATTTCATTACCTCTAAAGTGCATAAGTTACATTTCTGCTAAAAAATGACCTATCTTTGCATCACTGTTGAAGAAAAAAGGTTGATGAGAGAGTAAACAAAGAAGACTTAAAAGGAAGGCTGATTAAGAGATTCCAGGCTAGTGTTTATCAATACACTTGAAACAAAAACAGAAAAATACTTGTTTTGAAGATAAGAGGAAAAAAAAATCCTCCTTAACTGTGTGTATTTTTAACCATTAAACGTTTTACACATACAATGTGTTGATGTTCGGTGACATAGAAACAATGATTTGACTTTGCTCTCAGTTCCTGTTTGGGGATAGACAGGGATATGCAAAACACCAGTAGTCTGGAGCTCTCACAGGCGCTTGTGTTTGTGTGACAGGGAGGCACGAATGAAAGGAGTCTTACTGCGCTGGTGGCAACCCCGTCACAGCGGAACAGGTCATGATCAGTGGGCTTTGGACCACGTAGAAGTCGTCCTGTGAGTATCAGCTTCACCTCATCCCACCCCACCTCAGAAAGCACTGAAATTTCTCCAGCATGACATGAGTGTTAAGCTCATTAAGAACCATTGTGGCCCAGGGAATCCTTTCTCAAAGGGAAACCTTTAAAATCCTATCTTTCCTGATGCTGTGCCCTGACTGCAACAGTCAGTAGTTAAGATGGACACAAAGTAAGTGTCACAGCAGGGGGGTGTGTTGTGCATCGTGGAAAAATGCAGGAGGGAAAGTGGGGCTTTATCGCCTCCACGTATTGCTGTGGTCCTGTAATGCAGCAATGACTATTAAAAAACTACTTTGCTGGGACATAAGAAAGGATATTCCTGTTCAACGCTGTGCTGCCATGTAAGGCTGATTTATATCCTTTCAATGATACAAAAGATTCTTCTGTATTGTTCATTGCACAAAGTAATGTTCTTGTGCCTCTTAAAAATTTGTGTTAGCAACTAATGCCTTATTCATTTCCTTTTTTTAGTAAGAAGGATACTTTCAGAAACAGGGTTCACTATATCAGGTTCCTATGGTCCGAGCTCTATATTCATCCCCTTGTCAAGATTTTACCAAGTCTGCACCCTCCTGATTCTCCCATTCTTGAGATGGGTTTCGCTGGCAGCTAACCCGTTTTTCCTGTGTTGCATCATGAAGAGATGACCTGCTTTTTCTCTAACAATTTAGTTCCAGTAGAAGTGAAATGCTAGTGGCTTCCCGGGCAGGAACTCATCGCTGGCAGTGGTTGGCAGAGAGAGGCGAGCCTGCTCCATAGATAGGTTCAAACATTCTTTTTATTGAACAATTTAAAAACAAGCAATGAAGAAATTAGGCTTAGATAACCTCCAGACTGTGTAATTATAGCCATGAGGTTTCTGAATTAGCAGAGACACTGCAAGTAATGTTTTGTAACAATAGCAAAGTGAATTGTCTGATTGCTAGTTAGTCCTGTTATCCTTTCCACCAGAAGCACCAGCTTGCATGGCACCCATATCAACCCCAAACCAAACTGGTCCCAACACTGAGTAACTGTACATCTTTCGCTGCTTTTACACACCTTGCTGGGCTCTGCTTCCATAACATTAAGCTTAAAACTGGAAGAAACAGAGGAGAGAGATGGATATGATTCCTGTTTTAATTAATCAATGGCTGTATGATGCTGCATCAGGAAAGATATGGAAGAGTATGAGCCTGCAGGAAGCTCACAGTGTTTAGGAAACCATGGAAAAGGGAACTGGTCATTCTGAAATATTCACATCTTTCTACCTTGCAATTAAAAATAAAATGAACAGAACAAACCATGTAAGAGAAAAAATAAAGCATAATGTTACCCATCAATCCAAGCACTGAATTAGGGGCCATAAGTAGGAATAAAACAGATCTTTAAAAAGTGATTCTGAGGCTGAAATGTGGAGAACTTCTCTGACAATGAGATCTGCCAGGCTGTAGACTAGACACACAAGTTGAGTGGTAACAATTGGTCATGTAAGATATGTTATACTAGAATGGCCATAGCAAGTAATCACACCTTGCCTAGAGAAGGAACCCGGTGGGCAGACACTGTCTCGCTTCTATTATTTTAGTCCTGTTAAAGAGCTTTAAGGCTCTTCTGAAAATTGCCCTAAATATCAGGCTAGAGACAGAGGATTTCCACCCTGTTCAAGTGACATCTGGTACGTTTCACAGAGAAAGACAGACCACACTGGACTGATTTCTCCCTTACCAAGTCCTGCGAAACACAGTGCCATGACAGCTTATTTCCCAAAGGCCAGATGTGGAGTTCCAATCCCTGCTAACTACAACACATGAGACATGCTACTCTCAGGAAGAGCAGAATTACATGCTATGGTGCATCTGCTTCCTATGCTGGCCTGTGCTCAGACCTGACAGGTGCCTTTAACTCTTCTGTTTTGCTTAAGTTCTATCTGCACATTGTAATTCATCAAAGTATTCTGAAGGCCTCCTCAAATTTATTTGCAAGTAACCTGCAACTTCCTTATCAATAAATACTCTCACCTGGGTTTTTCTGTAGCTCTGCTACTTCACTTGGCCACCTCACACTGATCACTTTACCCCCAGCACTTCAGTTTCTTCACCTGTAAAATGATGAAGACGCTCAGTCACCTCCATGGAGAACTTCAGGGTATCAGAAGGGAGCCTGTATCAATATCTGTTAGTACTTACCCTAGATGATCCTGCACACACCAGGGCTACCAGAAATCACACTGTGAGTACTAGGGATAGGACTTAGCTTTCATTCTTAATATTCCTTCATTTTCCAATGAAGGGAACAGAAGCTGTGCCTGCTCCTGGGGGAAGCTAGCCCCCTTTCCCAGGCAGCTCTCCAGCAAGAGGCGAGGAGGCAGTGTCCTCTGGCTGCTCTCCCTTCCCACCAAGACTGCCAGGGGAGAACTCTGTGGGCAATAGCCACCCCAGGGCTCTCTGGCAGGGCTGCAGAGAGGCACAGCCTGAACTTAAACCATTCACTGGTGTTCTGTAATCACCTCTTCCCATTAATTCTATAGGGAGTCATCAGAGAGTTGGTAGGCTTCTGTCTGGCTTACTCATTCCAAAGCTGGGATACTTCAGGAAACATCTGTGCCTCCTAAATTGGAATTAATTTCTGTTGGAACTCTGGCCTTGTCTCAGAAGGCCATGAACATCCCTAGATAAGAACCCGCTGATGGTCCATGTCCAACACAGTCTGTGTTTAGTGCTCTTACAACCCTGCACTCCAACACCCACCTGGATGAGATCCCATACACCTCTCCAGAACCATCAAAACTATCTTCACTGGCCCTGGTTTCAGTCCTAGATTTTCACGTTTGGGACCTGTGTACCCATGTTTACACAGCAAGCAAGCCGCAGCTTGTGAAGCGTTCGAGCAAGGAGCCAACCTACACTAGGAGGTGTGATTTGGGACATAGATAAATTCCTGGCTTTCCACATATCTCCTCTTGTGTTTTCTCCACTACCCTGTGGGCTGACAGAGGTCTGATTTTCCCAGCCTAAGTGTTGGCTTGGCCGCCTGCACCCCCAGGTGCACACCTAAGTGCTGTGCCAGCCTTTCCTCAGCCCATGGGCAAGTGAGTCATGCTCTCCCTGAGCAGACTAAGGGCTGCAGTAAGAGGGCAAGCAGCGAAGCACCTGCCAGCAGGGAGACGTAGGGATGTAAAGCAAATAAGGATTTTCTTGATTTTATTTCCCACGCAAAACAGGGGATGTCCCTGCTCCTCCCTACAGTGCTCAGCCCAGGGCATATCTATGAATATACGCTTTCGTGTCCCAACTCTTCTCAGCAATCCAAAGATTTGAAATTAGTTCTGTCACAGGCCTAGCTGTCAAGTCGTAGTGCAGATACTGCTACAGCTGACACACAGTCATGGTCATGACACTGTTCAGTTCAACTAATTTCTAAGTCAAGGGCCACCATCCTCTCACCAGCAAACATGCCTTCAGGGTGCCATATCTTTGATTCCTTTTTGCTCCCAAGAAAACTGCTGGGGGAAAAAAATCAACCTGCAGATTATGCACGCATGCAAAATACCTGGCAGTGATAAAAAAGGCCAAAGATGGATGCTTTTGTATCTTACTTAAAATCATTCCACTTTTGACTGAACTATTTGAATCACTCATTAAAAAGCAGTATTTTTAAGATTGTGATGCAGCTGTAAATGGTGCTTAAATTGAGCACCTTTTTTAAACAGGTGAAACCAAATACCTGTGTTGACAATGTTATACATTAAATTGATCTTGCCAACTTAACAACAGTTGATGTCTGTCCTGTGGTGGAGAGAGGATACAAGTTGTTAAGTTGTCCAGTCCCTTTTACAGCTAGTGCTGATTATTCCTCATTAGTGCAGCGTTTTTTCTCTCCATTTGTAAAGAAAGCTTTGGGCACAACTCTCATGTGTTCCATGTGGCTCTTCTTAGGATAAAAAAGTATTTTATCCCAGGCTTAAGAAATAGTGTTTTTCTGTGCCCCTGTACTTCTGCCCTAAGAAGAGCCCATGTCCAACTCTGCATTTCATTTGCACATTGTTTTTCTCTGTAAGCACAGCTCTCAGCCTGCCCACTGCACACACACCTCACACTTCTTTGCATGTGCATTACACAACTGCCATTCCTTTGTGTATAGGGCAGGCCCTTAGAGACATCTCATTAACTTAATTCAAAGTCAAAGGTACTGAGAAATAAAGAGTAGCTATAAGATGAACATTAAGGGTCTGATACTGTTTTCTTTACCCCAAAACATGTTATGTGATCCAAAGGAATATATGTTGTGCAAGGAATGCAATAAATGTTATCTCCACCTATTATTTTATGGTTAACTGATAGATAACAGAATGAATCCCTCCATAGCCATCACTCCATGCTCTTCATTGTCAAGATATTCTCACATTTTTGGCACAAATGATTTAGTGAGAACTTATGTTGCATTTGGTGTAAGGAATGTTTTTATCCTTATTTTAGAATATTGAAATACAAATTATATATTCTAGATTTAATAAGAAGTTCCCATGTGGAAAAGCATTTTCATCCGCTTCCTTTTTTTTAGTAAAAACCAAAGATTTGAAAAATGCATTTAAATTAAGTATCAACATATTTATGATAAAGAACATAAGTAGTTCAAACATTAGGTGACTATCTGAATATTCACAACATTTATGCCAAATTTAATATGATGCAGTTTGTGCTTCTATGACATTTCTATTATGTTTCTAAAATGTGCATGCTGAATTTTATAGAAAATAAAAATCTAAACATTGATTTAAAATCTGAGGAAATAATTTGTTCAATTTTTATTTTCAAAAGAGATGAAAAGTCCTATATTGCCTCTAAACCTCATCAGGGTTTTATGACTAATCACAGTGCTGCATGCATTGAAAGGCATTTTCTAACTTGTGTTGTATTTCATTGTTTGCTGTCATTGGTTTTACACTAGAATAAGGTAAGTACTCTCCCTGAATCAGTATTAAATGTATGTTTCTGTTACAGCTACAGCTCTTTTACAAAGTTTTGTCAATGATGGGTTGGTGGAAAATCATTTATACTCTGAGATGTGCCACACAGCTCCTGAGGGCCCTGATCCTACAGCGCTTCCTCAGGGAGCACTGGGGGAAGTTAAACTTAGCAGAAATTGTTCAGCAGATTGTGCCATACTGCAGTGGGAATTTCACCAAGGCTGCAGTGGGAAGGACTTCCCTTTCTTCTGCTTCTGATAGGGTACAGTGAGACCTGCCAGTGGAGGCATCCAGAGCATTGTACGGGCAGCCAAGGGGTAATTCCCACTTTTTTCTGTAATAAATGACCACAGAGATGCAGCTGCAGTCAGGCAGTGTATGTCAGTCAACCTGCATGGTGGCATAGCCACACCTGCCCCTTAGACACAGAACCAGTGTGCCCAGGTAGTTCTTTCAGTTCATGTAACCCAGCTGCTATGTGCTGTTGCAGTTAATAGATACCACTAACCAGTAGAGTTACTGAGCTCTGGGTTCAAGTGTCGACTCCACCAAAGCCAAAAAACATTTGTCATTGATATGAGCCCTCGGGTCAGAGTACATGACTCTTTTTTTCATTACAGTACCTGCCTAACAAAGCATTTGTAATTCAGCATGAAAATTTACTCCAAACCTAGGCTTGAGGGACATACCTTTGCTGGGTTCTAAGGCTTTTTCCATGTTTAATTTTGTTATCCAAGTATTTTTGTTTCTATTTTGTTCCTGTTTTGTGCCCTGTCAATTAAAAACACAGAAATAATGAATGACATTAGTATATACTGGGGTTATGCACTGCATATTTTTCATTCTGTTTGGCTATGTTCCATTTTCATAAACTTTAAATTGCAGCCTTGTAGTTCAAATTGTGCTTCAGGAAACATGCAATAAACATAATGTTCTATTAGAGGCTAAAGATCCAGAGAGACTCCTCATAAATTGCTTTATTGTAGGTATTTTTTTGAACATGCCCTAGATAGTTTTGTCTTTGCTCTTCTGTATTAGCTGCATATTGCTTTCATCCAACTAGCACAACTCCAGGTACTTCATTGGAAAATCTTTTAGGGTTTCCTACATAAATTCAAGCAGTATTATCTTCTGTTTACTTTTAGTAGTGCACTCAAAACTGTCAAACAGATTATACAGTAGTCACTCCTGTTAATTGTTTCTTTGCTCTGTGCTCCATCAGTAATACACAGATAACTACTTTGGATCTGAACTTCTCTGATTGACTGATGGTTCAGTGAATACACAGAAAGGACAGAAGGCTCAGCAGGTGCTGACCAGTCCATTACACACTCGCAAAGCAGTCTTCAAGTTGCCACTGATTCTGAAAATCACACCCTCCATCATGGAAGGGTCTATTCCTAATACAGCTTGATGCAGCCCAGCACATTCTGGGTGTTCTGAACAAGAAAACAAGAGCAAAAGTATGGTAAAGCCTTTAATCGGTCTGTGAAAATAAAAATTAAAATTAAAATCAAAATCACTACTAATAGTATTGAAAACATTTTTGCATCTACCAAATGCAAGGAATGTGTAAGTACTCTTGCAGACCATATTATATAATTATTCTTGTGATTTTATAAAGCACTGTTGATCTCTCTTATACAGTGCTTGCCTCCTACCAATGCATAAAATTAATTTAAAAAAAAAAATAGACCTACTTTGATTTTGTGGTGCAATATGGTGCAATACTATAATGCATAGGGTATACATATTTACCCATGGAAAGACTGAAAATCATATAATTTCTACAGCAGGCATCAAGTTTTTCTGTGGCATCCAATCAGTAGTTGGAAAGTCTGTTTCATGTCAGTAAGGACAAGTCTGAACTACATTAATGTAAGGAAAAGAAAAAAGGCATTTAGTTCCTGAGAATTTAGATTTCTTTTATTTTTCACACATTGCACTGCTATGGTGTTCAGTGTAAGACATAAATATATGCTGCTTTCTAACACCTTGATCATCTTCCAATGGAACAAAATTACATACATAAAAAAATAAGTAAATCTCTTCTACATTACTAGGTAAGCATTTCTTTGTTCCTTTTTTTAATTCTTTCTTTTCCTTTTTTTTTTTCTTTGTTCATTGTTTTAAACATCTTCACCATCCGTTTAAGGCCAGATACAAAATGGTTGGTCATTTGAAGTGAAATAGAGGCCAGGTGCACATAGCAGTGTCCAAAACAAGTCCTGAACATCTCTGCTGAGCTGATGCTGAACATAAGCAGACCAAATGCAGGATAAAGATGGGGCAAAGGCTCCTGGGCCAAGGACTGCAGCTCAGCAGGTGCCCCATCTGTACAAGTCCTGCCCAAGCTGAGGCTTTCAGAGCCAAGCTCACTCCTAAATCTAACCAGGTCCAGAAATGGCAATTTTTTCAGCCAAACACTTTGGCAGGCTCTATTTGGTCCCATGTACCCAGAGCAAAGCTGCTCAGAGTTGGGCTGTGCTTTCTCCCAGGCTCATCTGCTGTATTTTGGCTGCAGAGCAGCCTTCTCCCAGCAGATAGGTGCTCTATCCTCACCTCGTGGTTAGGATGCTCTTCTGAGAGGTGGGATGTGGCCTTGAAGGCCCTATGTCTGAGGAACCACCCGCTTCCCAGGCAATGGGAATTAAAGGGAAGGCAAAATTAAGAACTTCTTCAAGCTCCATGACCAATGGCAGCCACCGTCAGGAGCGGATTTGGGGTCATAATTTCCCTCCTGCCTTCATCAGTGAGACACCTGGCATTGGAGCAAGGGTGATCTTCCACCCTGATGACTTAAGGACCAGAATGAAGACTGATGTTCAGTGCTGCTTTGCACTTGAGCTACCAAGTGGCATCAAAGTTACATAAACTCACCACTACCAATCTCTCACACAAAACTTACAAATCAGCACAGACCTTTCCTTTTCACTTGAGTAGGTCAACATTAACCCCTCTCTCAACTGCCAGATGCTCTAGAGCTCTACCTTACTGCGACAGGGCCAAAAGTTGTGCCAAGTGTATATCTGTTTTCTCTCATTGTCACCAAGAGCTGGTCTTTATTTCATTCTTGTATGTACATTCCAGTGGCAAAAAAAAAAAAAAAAACAACCAAAAATTAAAAATTGCAAAACCTCAGAAAACTAGTCAGGAAATGACTTGGATTTGCTTAGAGGTTTATAATCTAGATTTTGACATGACAGCTATTAATCAGTTTAGTCAATTGTGTTCAAGATTAGCTCATGAAAAGGGCATAATTTTGTTAGATTGTTTTAGGTTAAATTAGCACACTACAGCAAAACCTGGTTTTGTTTGTGGAGAATCATAGGTATTTTGCAAAGCATACAATTACTCCTTTTTCCTAAGGCCCACATTCACTAAAAATAAGCTTATGCACTAGAGAGGAAAGTATTACTTACTACATTATGGGTATTCACTTCTTACTCACAGACAAAACTCACGAGTGAAAACATTCTTTGAACCCATAAATGGGAGCTTTGTTGACTGCAGGTCTTCGCTTCAGAGATCTGCCCTCTCATGGTTCATTCTTCCCTCAGTGGGAGAAGTAGAAACCTACATTAGGTGGGATGGGCCTTGTCCTCCAGGTAGATCTTCCAAACAAGTGTGCCTTCTTAAATTCGGCTGCAGACGGGCTCTCTTGCTCGGTCTCCTCCCAGAAATGATGATGCTTATTTCCCAGACCTTCCTTTCATTTCGGGAGAGGGTGCATAGGGGAGGGAAACATTAATCTGAATAAAAGTGTTGTGCTTCATTTCCTATACAGTAAAAGATCATTAAGAGGAGTAAAGTGTTTCTTCTGTTCTCAAGATAAAGCAGTTAATGATCGAAGACAGAAGGATAACTGGGGTACAAAACCCCCATAGAGAAATGCTATGAAGTGTGCATACAGTTTTAGTGAATCTGGCCTTAGGCAGCACCAGTTTTCACTAGCTGAAAGCTCTTAACCTTTCCCTAAGATAATGTATTGCAAATGAAAGCCAAGTGGGACAGATTCTCAATTGCCTTGTACCTCTGCAGTTAAACAAAGGGTGTACTGCGCACCACTTCGCACAGATTTGAAAAGTCGTGCAAGGACAAAGAAGAATTAGTCCCACTAGCTCACTGCACCAAAAGAATTTACACTACATATAAAAGAAACTGACACTCTTCTCTTCTTTCACCCTTTGATTTCAATAGCACTCGCAAACAAAATTACATGATGAATTTTTCACGGCAACATGGGCTCAGGCATTTCTACAACAGAAGACGAAGGTCTCTTAGACGATATCCATGAAGAAACGAGAAATTTATTTTTTTTCCTCCCAACATGTGATGTGTTGCTTTCCATTCTTTAAATCTAGCACTGCATCTGGTATCAGGACTTTTCTGCAACTGGCTTGATGAATAACTGAAAGCCTTTCTCAAGACAGAGTGTACACCACTTTTTCGCACTGTGAACTAATGAGAAGTGACTTATTTTCTCATAGGTAAATGTTTTAATGTTGATGTGTCTGTGAAAATTGTGATCTGTTGTAATATCAGTTACAGTGGCAGTATTGGAAGTAAGCAACTAATTCTGTTCAACAGGAAAAAAGTTTAAGCACAAAGACTTTTCAGATTTTATGTTTATAAAAATCTACATACTAAGTACAGAATTTAACATTCTTTGTCACATAGGTATTTAAGTGCACTGTATTTCAGCTTTGTGTCATTTTATATGATTAAGTTATCATTGTTTGTCCTCTTTGTATTCTCTTCTACAACATGACACATTGGCACTGTATTTACTTGTTTTGTTGTCGTAATATTTTTGCTGCTGATTTTTGGGCTATTGACCTTCTTACAAAATGTATTTAAAAAAAGATCATCAAAGTACCTAATCCAGAAGATAATTGCAAAAGTAGTTGTAAAGGCGTTGATATCCTTCGGTCTTATTCTTTGATATGTCTGTTGTTTAGCATTGTTTTGTGGATAAAAAAAGAATGCTTGACATTAAACGTTTTTCTACTAAGGATTTGTGGATTAAGCCCCAAACAGAAATTCCCAATTCCCTGTCTAAATGTAGTCAGTTCTCTGAAACTGATTTACTTACAGTAACTGCCATTTGGTGTCTGTAGTAATGAAGTGATTTGTAAACAGTGAACGTTTCATTGTGTTTCATTGTTCTCTTTGGTGTTTGTTTCTATTGCGGGTCATGTTTGTATCTTCTGATAAAGTTGTATCTACACCAGCAACGTTATAATGCCCCTATAGCCCTAAACTGTCTATTATCATAAATAAAATGCTTCACTTTATGGTGAACCAAGCTAAAGATCTATGCTTCAATAAAGATAATGTCAACAAAGAATTCTGACGTTAGACTTTTCGAGCCATGTGGGCTTTACATGAAATCATAAACCAAATTCTTCTACTAAATACCTAGATTCTAAAGCAAACGTCAATGTTATTTTCTAATATTTAGCACATCACACTTAACAGCACTCTGCAAGTAACACAAACCAAGAGATCTCCCCAGTCCCACCTATGGGCATAACAGTCTTTGGAAGAGGTCCTGGTACAATGAATGAAACAGGACCACAGACCAATACACACTCTTGCTTTATCTGCAAACCAGAATGCAAAGTGTAAACCACTGTTTCCAAGCTCTGAGAACAAGAGTGTGGCACATAAGGAACCTGGTTCCAAACAGACAAAGCTGGTAATTCTTAGAATCATAGAACCATTAAGGTTGGAAAAGACCTTTAACATCAAGTCCAGCTGTTAACCCAGCACTGCCAAGTCCCCCACTAAACCATGTTCCTAAGCACCACATCCATACATCCTTTAAAGACCTCCAGGGATGGTGACTTAGCCACTTCTCTGGGCAGCCTGTGCCAATGCCTGACAACCCTTTCAGTGAAGAAATTTTTCATTATATTAAATCTAAACCTCACCTGGTGCAACTTGAGGCCATTTCCTCTTGTCCTATACTTTGCTACTTAGGAGAAGAACAATCCCAGTTACCAGAGCTTCTCCTCATCTGAGAGAACTATCATATATACCTGCTGTGCTCTTACATCATGTGCATCTGCTTCCGGCACTATACCTGTCTGAACCAGAATGGTATTTGTTACAGATCCATGTTCAGCTAAACATCTGTTTAATTTTTAGGAGGTTTTTGAACACACGTACCTGAGCAGAGCAGAAAAAAAAAAGAGGTCATTCGGTGACCAACCTTGGCTTGGTCAAAATTAGGTGACAGACCTTTGGATGACCTGAAAACTTGCTGCAATAGTCCAGCCTCCTGCAAACTCACTGTACTGTTCTGGAGAACCAGTGTACTTTGTGTACTTTCAATCCCTGAAACAAGATAAAGGTTCTGTTCAAAGAAATAGCAGGAAGACAAAACATGAGGGTATTAAAGAATATAACAACTTAATGTTTGGGCAAGTGATTTTAAAATATTGTAATAAGAGTTTTGCCCAGTGAACAAATAAAACTGCAAGATATAAACATTCCTATTTTTAAGATAATTTTATTTGCTTTAATACGTCAATAGAAGGGTGATAGTTCAATCTAAAATGCATGTGCAGCTAATGTGCTTCCAGAGAATTAATTTATTTTAAAGACTTTAGATACAATGAGGCACTTTGCCTGACTTTTCAGGCAAGAGATCAGCATAATCAGAGAAGCTGCTTTTCATAGTTGTATTTATTTCCTTTGAATAATGTATGCAATCACAACTACAGAGGAATACCACAAAGCATTTTACCCAAACTCACCACAAAGCATTTTACCCAAACTCACCCCAAACTCTGCACTGGCTTTTCCTCACTGGAAGTTCCCAAGTGGTATTATCATTTGCCCTTTCCAGATTCCAGGAAGTTGTTCCTTAGACTTTTTCCATTCCTACAACACCCCACATAGCTTACACATATGGTATATTCAGTAAATGTGGTTTTTTTTATTTTTCCTCCCATTTGGCTGAAAACAATGAGTCATTTGATGTTAAACAGTTGTTAAAATAGTAAGGGTGGCACAAAGGATAATCAATGGCAATTTAAAAGCTATAAAATGTACCAATAAGCTTATCTACTGGTGTAAAACTGGCAGACATAACTGTGAAAACTGACTTTTAGTACTTTTAGTATGCCTTATAGTCTTCCTCATTTCTCCTATCAGCTCACTAACCCACGTTCCAGTAGGACAAGGAGAACATAAGAGAAATGAAACAAAAATACAGGAAAATGAAACTCTGACCCGCTGGAGTTCCTGAAATTAAAAAAAACCCCTGAAGTTCTCATAATTTTGCCTAAATGTTTTTCTCTCAAGCTTGCTTCATCCAAAGATGATAACATTATCTTAATGGGAGGAAATGTGCAGAGCACCAGTATTTTTGCAGGACCAAATCAGGCTTTGCACGATCTTGACAATATACAGAAAAGGGTAGTAATTAAATAACACAAATACAGTCAAGGACAAGACATTGTCAAAGAGCAAGGTACCGGCACACAAATTGGGTAAATACTGGACTAGACAACAAAATTATAGTAGAATCAACAGCATAAAGCAGTTTTTAAAAATGCCATTTTGCATTGCATCGGTGGAAGTGTTTATGATAAAACACAGTAAATATAAATACGGCTGCCAGTGCTCAGCTGTTGAGCTCTTCACTTAAATACAGATGTAAACAAGTTGGAGAGATTGCAAAGTACTGCAGCAGAAACAAGACCCTTGAACCCCTGAGCTTCCAAGTAGAGAGAGTTGTTTAGTCTAGAAAGGAAAACATTTGGAAAGAGACATGACAACATCAATAAACATGGCTCTATGTTTTATTTACTTGCTAACCCTTCAGGACAAATATTACTGGGTGGAAATGCTGCCACAGCATCACCTCATTAGCAGGCAATGGGGTTGGTTATTATCAAAGCAGGAAGCCAGTGTGAGGCCCCAGATAAACCCCACTCAGATCAGCTCTGTAGTGAGGTTTAACTAATGACCCAACACTGGAGGAACAGGAACAAGCCAGCTGTAGAGGGGAGCGACCTTCATCCTGAGCTGGCAAGGGAGCCTCAGAATGAAACAAGGTCAGCAAAAAGGCTTGCCTAGGTTAAGCATGGCCTTAAAGAGCTGTTTAGGGCTGTTAGCAATCCGGAGCAGCTGAGGCCACGCAACCACTTGCAGTGCTTCTGTGAAGGAACAAACGGAGCACCCACCATCCACAAGGTGGATCTGTTGCTAGAACAAAAGACCATGAGGTATGAGGATGCAAGCATTGTACAGGTGACATGAGGATGAATTGTTCAGTGTTCTCCTCTGTTGCGGATGTTTTCTGACTGCTGCTTTTTCTTCCCCATGTTATTCCTGGCTCAATGGAAGGGACTGAGCTGGCAGTTATCCTAAAGACTTAGGCCCTGTGTGGCTAATTACTACAGAGGCTGATGGGGAGAGTTTTAGCTGGGAGCGGGGAGCTAAAGGCGGGGCCAAGTAAAAATGCTGTTCCAGGAATGGAAGAATACCATACTGGAGGGATGATGATACATGCTAGGTTTAGGGACTGAAAAAAAATTTTTAAGCTTCTTTTAAAAAAGAAGAGAATGTGGCTGTGTTTCTGAGCTCTGCTACTCAGGGGAGATTTGTGCAAGTCAGTGGCAAAGAAGCTATGTCAGAAAGCTCAGCTGTTTCCCTGACTGCATCTGGGCCAAAGGCAGAACTCTGGGAGGCACTGTGTAGTCACAGGTTTCAGGGCTACTTCTGCATTAGGATGATACTGCTGATACCATGAAGCTGGCTGACACCCCCAGGTCCCTCTTTCCCTGCACACTGATCATGCGCATACACGCAGCGCTCTGCTGATACCCCATAGCTCCAGGTGGGCTAGAAATGGCATGTGCAAAGCCATTCAACCGGTTTATACTCACAACTGGACACCCAGCTGAGCTGATTTAAAATCACACCTTTCTCAGGGGATATTTTAAATTATTTGAGTTCAGCCATTTTCAAGGAACTTCAGTGCAAAAAAAGGAAAATGTCCCAGTGTTTGGGCCTCTGCTAGAATAATTGTGTTATTATAGACAATAGCAAAGCTTGACATGAGTTATGTGTCTGTATAGGATGTGGGTAGCAACTAATTAACAGCAGCATTTTGAGAACCAAGCCTACTGCCACCAAAATCAGTGGGAAAATTCCTGTACATCAAATGTTTCACTTCATATGGAAATGTCCACCTCAGCTTTACTAATTCAGCTGGTTTGACCTGTCCTAGGACCTGCGTAAGACTCCAAATAGATACAGGGATTTTTCTGCCTTAGAAAGTTGTCTCATTCTTTGAAGATCCACAAGTGTAGTTAGGGCATGGTGGGGAGTGAGCCAGTTGATGAAGCCCATCTGACCCTTTTGGGATGTTCCATATGGGAAGTGCATGCCAGTGACCCAGTGGGAAGTGTCAGAACTCCACAATCCCACCCCTCAGCGACCTCCCCTGCCCATACTCACCATGAGAGGCTGTCGGAGGAAGCTGAGAAATAACCATCCCAACAGCTGGAGCTCCAGGCAGCTGTGAGTGCTGGATCTGGCCTTTGACAGCACCTCACAGCTTTCCTTATGCTGCTGGAGAGCAGTGGTTCCTGCTGCTCCATCCCCTGAGAGGCGGCTGAGCCCCCAAAGCTCACACTGAGCCCCCAAAGCTCACACTGAGCCCTCTGACATCACACAGCTCCAGCAGCGTGTGTGCACCCTTAACTAACATTCCACAATTATCCTCCACAGGAGTGTTTTTACTCTCCTCAATTGTCTATAGTGTTTATTCTGTATTAACTTTCCCTCCCTATTCTTGTTTTGACCAAAAAATCCTCTTTTCATTTTGTTGCTACTGAGTTTAGCACTATATTAATCCCTGTCCTTCTCCCAGAGCTGAAGAACCACAGCATCTTTTACCATTTTAGACAATGCTGGAAAGAAGCAATAAAAAGAATTATTAACCTTCGAGTGCGTCACGCTAAAATGCACACAAGAAATTAAAACCAGCTTCTATTTAAATGCAACCATTGACATAATTAGTGTAACATATTCCTCAGGATTACTGGAACACTCAAAATGCTTTACACCTGGGTGGACTTTTCCAGCAGGAAATCTGCTAATCTGTGTTTGAGGCTTTCTCTTTGTGCAGGGTGTACAAACAGGTCTTTCTGTGGTATGTTACTGCAATGTACGTTTTACTAGCAATAAAGCATTTCAGAATTTCACTACCAGGTCACACCTTCACAAGTGAATTACACCTGCATTCTAACACAGGCTACAGATTTCCAAGTTCAGAAAAAAAAAGGAGATTTTTGAATAAACGACTGAATCCACAGAGATGTCTTTCCCGAAGTATCTCCACCTACCCAGTTCTGTATAACAATGGCATTCAACATCATTCCACATGAAGTCTCTGATGTATGTGGCATTATCTATCACACTCAGATTGTTCGACAAAATGCCTTTTTGTTACAGCCTGTTTTGAAGAAACAAACCTCATATTTAAAAGGTAACTTTAGAAATGCTTTGACCTTGAAATTTCTCAATTTGACAATACTGAAATTTCACGTGATGTATTTCACCTTGAATTCATTTAAATTTAAGTTACTCTGAAATTCTAACAAGGGCTACCATGTCAAGGAATCATTTTAAGGTTTTCAAATAACACAGTCCTGTAGACACCAGTTTCACAATTTTTTTCATGGTCTTAGTGCATAAGAATTTCAAAGTTGGAAAAAAAACTTCTACGAATTCTGTGTACAAACCCAAATCTGGGAGGTGGGAAAACATTTTTGTTTCGGGTTAGAGAGAGCTATTATTACAATGGAAAACATTATAAAGGACTGAAAGATGAGACCTGTGAAGGCATTTCACTACTAATTCCTGCATACTAACAATGAAGTTGATACCTATGTATTCTTTGCGCACCTAAAGAAATAAAAAACTATACCCAGATAGATATTTGAAAAAAATTTTCACAGCTCGGCTGGTCAGACACTGGAACAGGTTGCCCAGGGAGGAGGAGTCACCATTCCTGGAGGTGTTCAAGAAGCGCTTGGATCTGGCGCTGAGTGATGCGATTTCAGGGTTACAAGGGCAGTGCTGGGTTTACGGCTGGACTCGGTGATGTTAAAGGACTCTTCCAGCCTTCCTCACTCCACGATTCCAGGCTCTGCGCTCCTCTCCGAGCGGCGGGCCCGAGCAGCACCGCGGGTGCGAGCGCATCAGCGCCCGCGCAGGCCGCGCCACCGGCGGCGCGCACGGCCCCGCGGCATCCTGGGACTCGTAGGCCGCGGCGGGGACGCGCCCGGCGGGGGCTGTGGGGGGGACTACGAGTCCCAG